>PVKZ01005938.1:25187-43373 GCA_004027375.1 Macroglossus sobrinus | reverse complement strand
GGGGCCGTCACCCTCTACGTCCAGAAAGTCATGAGGGACGTAATTATGTGGAAAGGGGGAGAGGAGGGAGGAGACTTGTCTTGAGAGGTCAGATGTCACGGAAAGGAGCCACGGGAACCCCGACCTGAGGTTTAAGCACCTGGCTCAGGGCCCCCGGCGTCCGGCACAGTTCGCCCCCTGCCTGGGACTCGTGGCAGCCTGTAAAGTCCACGGCAGGTGGAGGTCCACAGCGTCCAGCGGACCTGAGGTGCGCCGCTGTCTTTGGCAGGACAGGTGGCCGAGGTGGGTCTGGCCTCTGTCAGCTTTAAAAACACACCCGTCTCCACCGGCCAGGCCACTGTCCCATTATACCTTCTTCATGTGGCCGCCTGCTAACCGGTCCTCCAGCCTCCACCTCCGCGCTCACCTCACTCAGGATCTAGGCTACGGGAGACCTGAGGGATTCTCGTGACGGCCGAGGAGGCCACCCAGGGTCTGGCCTGGCACCTGTGTGACCCCAGCGCCTCCCGCCTCACCCCCGGTCCCCTCGACAGCAGCAGGGGTGGCCTTCTCCACGCACACCGAGCTGTGCCCGTTCTACCTCGTCGTCTCTGCGTCTGCTGTTCCCTCTGGCTGGAACGGTCACCGTACCGCCTTTCCCGACAGCCCTCGCGATGTTACACAGAGCCACCGCCACCGCCGGTGGCTCCCCACGAGCTCGCTCTGTTTCTCTGGCCCTGCTTTCCTTTTCTCTGCTATGCTCGAAACCACGTGTCGTTGTCCGTTTGCTGTTTCCTCTGCCGTGAGATAAGCTCATGGAGAGACGGACTTCATCTCTTCGTGCCAGCCTTTATCCCCGGCACCCGAGACCCTTCACGGCACGCGGAAGGTACCCGAGAAGTGTTTGCGGAATGCATGAATGTCCAGACAGAGGTCTCACCTTTCAAAATATAGTCGAGGACACATATTTAAAAACAGTTCTTGATCTCCAAGCCTTGCTATCCATGGTCGATCAGGAGAGATAAACATAAGATAGTAAAAAAGAAAGAAAAAAGAGACTCTACAGGCTCTTCTTGGTAAAAAAGAAAAAAAAAAAAAGACAATCCCAACAAAAATGTCCCCAAACAGAGGAAATTTCCTGTAGATGACCTTGCACCCATGTGCAGCAATCCCCTAAAACCTGAAGAGTGATCATTTCTGGGTGGGCAATTTAAACTATCTCTACATTTTATGCCTTTTCTAAATTTTCTTCATGAATATCTTTTTTTTTTACCATCAGAAAAAATAACTTCTCACGTATTTCCAAAATGACGCACCGTGCCGTTCCCGGGCTCCGACGTGCCCGTGGCGTGGGGCGCGCGCCACGCGCCGCGCGGGGCTGGTGTGCGGGGTCCGCGTGCCCCCTCCGACTGTGTTACGGTGGTGTGCGTCTGGACGCCAGCTGGCCGCGCTCGGTCCTCCGGGCCTGAGGCGCCTTCGCAGGCCTGGGAGGCAGCATTCCCTTTGCTAGTTTACACGAGCCTGTTGGGGCTGCTCGTTGCCTGTGGGTAACGGAGAGGGGCCAGTGAACAACGTAACAGCTAGCACAGCAGCCCTCTGGGGGACGCAGGCTGCGCCTTTAACCGTCACTGATCTGACTTCCTGAGGCTTTATTGTCACCATGGCATTAAGCTGCTCCACTTCCTCATACCTAGACGGCGGTGGTGCCTTTGAAGTCCTTCTTTCCGTTTCTAGAAACAATAGTTTAAGTCTGCGTATTATTTGGGAGGGTACGGAGTATTTCTGAGGTTGCTAATGAGGTTGAGGTTCAACGTGTTTTTATTGAATTTATGGGCTCTTTGCAGTTTTTCTTTTATGAAATGCCTGTTCCTGGGTTTCACCCATTTTTTAAATGTTTTCTTTTTTTTTTCTTTTTTTTTGAGGGGGGAGGTCATTTTCTTACTTACTGTAGGAGGTGTGTATTTGTGGAGACTGAGCTTTGTTATATGTGTTGCAAATATTTATCCCGAATGGTGGTTTACAGTTTTTGCTCTCTTTGTACATCTTTACCATGAACAAAAGTTGTTAATTTTAGGATAATTAAATGTATGAATCTTTTTCAGTAGAATTTCAGCTTTTTTTTTTTTTCAGTCAGAAAGATCATCAATATTATCTTCTACACGTCTTTTTTTTGGTTTCCCCTCCCTGCCACATTTAAGCCTTTAATCCGTCTGGGATTTTTACGGTGGCGAGATGGGGATCTTATTCCATCCTCCGCCCTGTGGCTGAGCAGCAGGTGCAGAATCATTTACTAAGTTGTCCATCCCGTCCCGCCGACAAGCAGTGTCACTGTCGGTCATAGGCCCAGTGGCTCTGCTTTTAGCTCCTGTCCGGTGGTCACTCCGTCCACAGCTTCTCCGCCAGCCCACGACCTTTAACCCGAGTGTTCGGCCCCACCTCCGAGGATATGTCCCCGCTCCCCTCCTCCTCCTCTTGTGTGTCCCCATCTAATTCGGTGGTCTTGTCCGTTCTCGATCAGAGGAGCATCGCCGTGGATCCGACGGGCCGTTCGGCTCCAGGCGAACGGGTCACTCCTCCCACGTTTCAGTTCGTCTTTATTCTGTAGAGTTGTCTCGAAAATCACCCCAAGGAATAGAAATGGTACCAGGGGAGAGAAAGCTGTCTTTTAGTCATTTCTAGAATCAGGCATTTCCTCCTTTCTTTTTGGTCCTTCTGCTTACCCTTCACGCTGTATGTTTCTAATCTATTCGTTATCTCAGCATGTGCACTAACCGAGCTGATCTGTACAAATGGACTGGAACCTCAGACGATAAGTGTGGGCCCAGGGACACACCTCGGAGGTGTGACTTCCTATGGCTGCCAGTTTCCGACCTTGCCAGCACCCCCGGCCCGCCCTCCTCCCCGTCCCCCTGCTCAGCTCCCCCCGTTTGGACGCTTGGAGGGCTCCCGAGCCTGCAGGGGCCCCGCTGCCCCCCTCCCACGCCTTCCTCGCCGCTGACACTGCCCTGCAGTGGGCAGGCCTGTGGCTTTCCCCGGCGGCGGCGGCGGCTGTGACCGAGTGGATGGGGACGCACACATGTCATCTCGGGGGGTGGGACAGGAACAGTGACACGCAGCAGCCGCTGAGGTGGGTTTCTCTCTCACCCCACCCAGCCTCTTCTATTTTTATCCCTGTGACCCTTGGGGCCCTTGCAAAGGTCACCATGTTCTCTGCTGCCTCCCCCTCATTCCCTTCTGTGACCTTTCGGGGCCTCCTCTGGGTGGGCTTTCGTTTAAGGGGGTTGGGTGAATGATGCAATACGCCCCGCCCCCCCTTTCCAGGAGGCCCGAGAGCCAGGCTGCAAAGTCCAGCACGTTCTCCTCAGAGGGACACATCTCTTCATGAATTGTTGTTCTGCTTTCCGGGTTTCCACCCAAATCATCTGGAAATGTCCCTTTTTGCTCTCTCTCACACTCGCACCTGGAAAGGGGGTGCAGACGGGAGTGAAGCAAACTTGCAGGGAGCGGGTGGGGCTGGTTGCGCTCGTCACCCTCCTCTGAGAGCTCCCCCAGCGCACACTCAGACCATCTCGTCTACACAGCAGTCCCAGCGGGGTTCCAGGAGGCGAAGGGAAATGGATGGGCAGGCATCAGCCGCGAGCCCAGCCCCCAGCTGTCCCCAGAGCCCTCCCCTGGGGGGAGGGGAGCCCAGTTCAGACACACTCCCGCGCCCTCCAGGCGGGGGACACGGCTCGGGGCTGACTTTCTCCCCAGTTCTCCTTCAGTTTCATTGAGGTTCATTTACGTCCATCGTCTCCAGGGTTGGGGGACGGGAATCGAACCAAGTTCAGATGCCAGCGAGTCCGGCCGGTTGCGGTTGGTCTGGACAGCTCTTTGGTGCTGGACGCTGCCATCCGTTCCGAAGGCATAAAAGTGGACAGAGAGCGTTATTGCCCCGAGGAATTCACAGTGTCGGAAAGAGACACGGTGTCGGGCGGCTGCTCCCTCTGCGGCTAGTTCATCAGGTGGACCCTGCGTTTTTCCTGCGACAGAGGTGCCGTGTGGACCCTTCCGGGCTTCGGTCAGGGAGCCGGCGCTGCACCCCGAGACCTCCGGCCCCTCAGAGAGCCGAGGGCTCGTGTGCTGCCGGCCCCCACCGTCGCAGTGTTCCTCAGGGAGCCCGCGTTTGGCTGAAACAAATGCCGTCCGATTTTTGGACTCCAGCTGGCCTGCCTCGTTCAGTGGGGCCGTTTGCGCACTGCACGGGGGTGTCCAGCCGGCGGGGTGGGGGCGGGAGGAAGCCGGGGGGCTGTCTGCACAGCAGGGCACCCTTTCTAATGCGTCCCGAGGCCAGCGAATGCCTTTTATGCTTTGCATGAAGGTGGCACTGGGCTCTCTGGTGGCTCCTGTGGCTGCCACATATCCCCAGCTCACAACGCCCAGGACGCCATGCGTTTCCTGCAGAGAGAGTTACTTGGAACCCTAGGGACCATCTATTTATCCTAAGAAAGAAACGACTCAGGAAATACGTTTACAGACCTTTCAAACGTTAGGACGGGAAAGGATTTTGGAAAACGCGAGGTGCGAACTGTCTGCTTTCCCACGCGTGGGAAACGGCTCTGAACTTCAGAACCGAGTGGGACGTGGGGGACCGCTCTGTCCGTCCCCTGCCCTTCACTGGTGCGGATATCGGCGGCCAGCCCCCTGTGGCTCCGTCCCCTCTGCCCCGCCCTCACCCTTCGCTTTGTTCCGTCCCTGGGCTACAACCGTGTGACGTCCCTGGGCTTCGACCGTGTGACGCAGCCGTCTCCCGGATCCACCCACGAGCCCCGGCGCCGTCCCTGAGCTTGGGATCACTACGCGTTCAACAGAACGTCGCGTGCACGGTGCGTGGGATACGGGTGGGCGCACAGGTGGTGACGGGCAGAGCGATGTTAACCGTCGCGTGGGGCCTGCGACGTGGAGCGTGCGTGTCCACATACAGCAAGTCCCCGGGGGCGTGATGTCACTGCCCTGTTGGCCCTCGTGCCTGGTGACCGCTGGGAGGGACAGGTGCCTGCGGGGCTTCCGGGAGCGTCCGGCTAGCCCAGCTCCGAGGAGGTGCCCTGTCCCCCTGCCCCCAGCAGGTCACGGACCGTGGGCGTCCTGTGGTGCCAGGCGGAGGCCACCGGCTCCTGAGCGTGCGGCCATCGGAGGAAGCAGCTGGCCTTCGCCACGGGCGCCCGCAGACGGAGCACGGAGCACAGAACACAGCGGTTTAGGACGCCGTGCCCAGAGCCACGTGGTGACATGCCGTGAGAAGGGAATTGCAGTGTGGCACTCAGGCGGTGGCGGATGGGACCACTGTCAGCTTTTCCACGTGCCCAGCAGCCCACAGAGATCCCCGCTTCCTGGCGAGCAGCCCCCCTCACTGAAGGGCTCTCTCCCCCGCCTGCTGGTCGCCGGCTGTGCCCGGGAAACCGCCCGCTCAGAGGGGCCTGGGGACCTTCTCCCACGGAAAGCCTAATGGGCTGGGCTTCAGGCCGGCGGCCGGCAGGGGCTGAGGAGCCGGGGGGCGGGGGGCAGACCAGAGTGCCCCCCTCCTGGGTGTTGTTCCCTCCACGTGGTGCCTCAGACGGAAGCGCCTTCCTCCCTGCCGTACGCCGGCCCCGAGGTGGTCTACCACAAACACTGCTGCCTGACGGCGAGCCGCCTTCCTGTCAGGCCCACAGCGAGCGGAGGAAGCTTCAGCCCGTGCCAGGCTCCCCCATCCCCCCCAAAAAAAGTCTCTGCTGTGGGCTGGTCACCGGGGAGAGGGAGCTGGGAACGGGGCTGATGAGGGAGCCGGGAATGCACGCTGCGCCCGGGTCTGAGCGTGGCCACGGGAAGGGGTCTCGGCGGCCGGGGGGTTTCGCGGGGACGAGCCCGGAGTGCGGGAACCGGCTGTCGGCCGCAGCTCGGCGGCACATCCCGCGTGGGAGGCCGGTGGCCCCAGGGGCTGTTCCGCAGGAGTTCCTAGGATGCCAAGAGAGAAACTAGCCCTAGGAAACGTAGGAAAGGAAAACCGTCGGGAAGCGTGCGGGGTGGTGAGGACCGGGGGGTCTGGGTCGCAGGGTAGCGGACAGGGTGCCCCGGGGGGAGCCGCAGGGACAGAGTCCGCCGGGGCCCCTGCCGGCTCCATCGCCGCCGAGCGCCCGCCCACCCGGCGCGGAATGCCACCGTCCCCCCGCGACGCTGCCTTGCCGCTCGGCGCGTGGTCCTGTCGCGGCGGAGGCCTGCCCCTGCCCCTGCCCCGGCTTCGCCGTCCCTGGATTCAGAGTCCTGGGGAGAGGGCGCCGTGCGGTTTCAGTCCGCCTGTGTCCGGGGGACCCCGTGTGTCCATCTCCCGTAGCGGGCGGCAGAGATGTCTTTCCCCGTCTGCGTCGGCTCTGGCTCAGCGGGACAGGCGCGCAGATGCCGGAGGGTGTTCGAGCCGTGTCCAGATGTAGGAGTGATCTCCTCAGGACCCTGCCTGCGGAGGGGACTGTTTGTTGAGGGTCCCCACTGTGGTGACACGGGATGGGCAGAGCTCAGGCCATAGAGAGCAGACTGGCATCGGTCATCTTGGTCCAGAGACTTGGGCTCCTGGAAGTATCTGGCTTCTCTCTTGCTGTTTACCACCTGCCTTCAACTCTCTCTCCACTGTTTGCTCTGGCCTGGTCAGTTTGAAAGTCACTCCCCTTACTAGAGGACGTGGAAGATGGTTGAAGCTGATTTATTCTCTCTCTTCTGTCGACCACATTGGTTTCTAAAAACCAGAGAAAGCGGCTGTGCCTGCTGACGGGCCCCGCGTAAGGGGTGCGCAGAGCCAGATCGCAGGCACTGGTAACCAGGGTGGCTTTGGGATGGGGGACCAGATCTAACAGGAAAACGGTAGCCCCTCCGTCACCGTGTCTTCTTGGGCAGGAGCCTGTCTGTAGGAACTTTCTCTTTATGAAACTCGAGCGCACGTCCTAGTGAAGCATTAGGGTCCTTTGCGGGACGGGACGCCCGTGGGAAAGCATGCTCCCGTGGACGTCAGAAAGGGAGCTCTGCCCTTGAAGCGTCCCCTGCCGCTTCCCTGTGCCACCCTTGCTGCCCCCGCCCCCGGCAGTGGGGACCAGCACTTAGGGAAACGGCTGCTTCAGTGTTTCAGGCCTGCAGCGTTTTCCTGAGGATTTAAGTGTAGGAATTTCACCGTGAAAACAAATCCTTAAATCCCGACATCTGCCCACTTCCCTGCCAAGCGAGGGGGCCGCCCTTCTGTCCTTCCAAAGTCCCCTTTCCGAGAGCAAATGCTTGCACCGAGCAGGTGGTTTTCACTGCTGCTCACAGGGCCCAGCGTCAGAACTCGGGGACACGTGGAGGGAGTGGACGGACAGGGAAGGGTGACCGGATTTCCTGTCGTTTGAGGGGACAGGCAGTGGTGAGTGGCTGGAGAAAGTTCGTTTCCCATGACTAAGTTTAGCCTCTGAGCCGTGTGCCTGCGTCGAGGGTAATGGTTTTGAAAGTATTCATCACCACTGGTGACGAACGTCAGTGCAGTTTGGTTACTTTCAATAAACCACACAGATGCACAGTAGACAGACTCTGTGTCGGGAGGTGTGAGCATGCATGGGGGGGCGGTGAGTCGGGCGGAGGGACCCAGGAGGACACGGCCGGGTGTGATTCGCCTCCACACGCTCGGCTTCCAGCATCCTCGCTCTTCCTTCAGGCTTTGGTGATGCTGCTTCTGCCGTGGGAAGCTCGCTGGATCACGGTTTCATGCTGCTTTATCAAAACTACCCAGACTTGCTCTGGTTCCTGTCCACTGCGTGGCTTCTGGGGGCCAAAGGGTGCTCCTCCCCAGATGTGGGTGGAATGAGAAACCCATGAGGTAGCATTTACAGAACCCAGGAGCTGCACTCCTGGGGATTTGCCCGAAGAAATGACCGGAAGCTACACAGCAGCGTGTGGGAAGGGTGTTTCCTGCGGGCGTGGCGATCACCCCCGCGGTCCATCAACAGGAGACGAGTTATATAAATGTCATCACGTGCACTTAAGGGTGTCTCTGTGGCGTTAACCGTGATGCGGTTCCGTGTTTGTGCACCTGGGATGTTGTCAAGGACATTTCTGGGTGAAAAGAAGATGGGCCGAGGTCTGGTGTATAGAGTACATTCTCATTTTTGTCATCTCTTTGTACCTCAGGGCATAGGAAACATTCTGGAATGATAGGCACTGAGATACTGGGGATGGTTACTTCTGGATAGTAGACTTATAGATGATTTTCATGTCAGTTTTGCTTTTCTGTTCTTTTTTTTTCTTCAAATAGCTTTCTATGATTGATAG
The DNA here is from genome assembly GCA_004027375.1 of Macroglossus sobrinus. Taxonomy (NCBI): domain Eukaryota; kingdom Metazoa; phylum Chordata; class Mammalia; order Chiroptera; family Pteropodidae; genus Macroglossus; species Macroglossus sobrinus. The sequence continues at coordinate 35,090 of PVKZ01005938.1, read as the reverse complement.
TTGTTAAGTTGCTCACATAATAAGAACACAATATATAAATATAATTTTCAACAGAAATAGACTATATAACTTTATCTCTGTTTCTAGAAATACCACTTCCTCAGTGAAGCCACCCCTGACTGGCTAGAACAGAGAGAGAGAATGCTTCCCACAGTTCCTCATCTAAACATGCGTCCGATACGGTTCCATCTTATATCACAAGATACACGGATCCCTTTTTCGTTTGGCTGTTATGTTTGAATCATAAAGCTGCTACTGCTAAAAAATTCAGCGTACTCGTACTAAAAGTCCTTGTACTTCCTTATCTTTATTTTCTCATTGTCATCTTTTTCCTAAGCTGGTTCATCCAATCAAATGGAGAGGGGGAGTCTTACCTTTTAGGTTCTCTGAGTAAGAAGATCACCCATGTTTGGCAGATAGTAAATGCAAACAGCATTAATCGAGGACTTACTGTTATCTGTCAAATGCTCCTGGTTAGTATCACTTCTCCAAAATAACCCTATGAGTCGGAGATTATCCCCATTTTCAGAAAATAAATGGAGAGTCAGGAAAGTTAGAGGATCCTTAGCATAGAGTTAGCTATTGGCAAAGCCAAGACTTCGACCTGGTTCTGTCGGCTTTCTCTGCCATTTCCTTCTGCTACACCACACCGCCTTGAGAAGACCTACTAAGAACCACATGTGCGAGCTTCCCATTAAAATACACAGTAGAATGTTTATGGAGGTCATTCTTTCCACGTGCGTTCTTAGTCACAAACAATAGAATACGCTTTAGTTGGGAGTGACTCTCAGATTACACTGTGGGACTGCCTACTGGTGAGTTCTCACAGCACTTGTCAGAGGCACAGACCTGATTCTTGAGTACTCATGGGTCACACTCTTCAGGACACCTGCTGTGGTGACTTCCGAAAACTCCACGACTACTACACTAATCAAGGCGATGTGGTGTTGGCAGAGGAGCAGACAGATGTATCAGTGGAACAGAACAGAATGCAGAAGTAGATTCACACAAATATCATAGACTGATCTTTGACAGAGGAGCCTGGGCGATTCGTTGGAGAAAGAGTAATCTTTTCAACAAATGGTTCTGGAACAACTGGATATCCACATGCAAAAAAAATAAATAAATAAAAAGAAAAAATTCAGGCAAAGACCTTACCCATTTTACAAAAGTCAACTCAAAATATGTCAAATATCTAAATATAAAATGCAAAACTATTAAACTCTTCGAAGATGATGTAGGAGAAAATCTAGATGACCTTGGGCTTGGAGATGACTTTTTAGATATAACCTGAAAGGCATGGTCCTTAAAAGAAAAAATTAAGTTGGACTTAATATGAAAAACTTTCTGTTCTGTGAAAGACACTGTAGAGAGAATGAAAGGAGAAGCCGTAAACTGGGAGAAAACATTTGCAAAAGACTTAACTGATAAAGGGCTGTTTTTCAAAGCATACGCAGAACTTTTAAAGCTCAGCAGTAGGAAAACAAGCTGATTAAATGACCTGGGCAAAAGCTCTGAACAGACACGTGATCAGAGAAGACATACAGATGATCATGTGAAAAGATGCTCGGTGTCATACCTCATCAGGGAATTCCAGATTAAAATAACGGTGAGACACCACGCCCATTGGAATGGCAAAAATTCAAAACACTGATACCACCAAATGCTGGTGAGGATGTGGAGCCACAGGAACTCTCTTTCAGTGTTGGCAGGAGCACGGAGGGTGCAGCCACGTTGGAAGACAGCATGGCCGTCCCTTACAAAGCTAAACGTGGTCTTAACCATATGATCCATCAGTTGTGCCCCTTCAAATTTACCCAGATGGGCTGAAAGCTTATGCCCACAGGAAAACCTAAACTCCGCTGTTTTATCAGCTTTGTTCACAGTTGCCAGAACTTGGAAGCAACCAAGATGTCCTTTACTAGGTAAATGGATCAATTCCCTGGGGCACATAAGTACCATTATTTCGTACTGAAAAGTGAGCTATCGGGCCACAAAGAGACATGGAGGAACATCAAAGACATAGAAATATGTGAAAGAAGCCAATATGACAAGGCTGCCCACCCCGTGACTCCAACCGTGTGGCATTCTGGACAAAGCAAAACTGTGGAGGCAGTCCAAGGATCCGTGGTTTCCAGAAGTTTACTGGGAGGGAGGGATGACTAGCGGGAGTGCAGGCGATTTTCAGGGTAGTGAAACGATTCTGTATGGAACTGTAAGGGCGGGTCCACGTGTCAAACCCCAAAGAAACGTGCGTTAATTTTCCTCACTCATCTATATCAGAAGTTTTGTTGTTGGTGGCGTCTTCCTTCTGACTCTGAAGCCTGCTGAGGGATGGGACAGGATGGCATTAGTTTCGTGGTTGTTGCCCATAACGGTCATTAGTTAAAAAGATGGCGGACTGTCTAGATCGTTTTTAAGGTCTATTCTAGTCTCTGTATCTTTCTCCCCCTCGTTGTCTTTGTTATACTAGGACAATCCCAGTGTAAAGTAGTTATCGCCACGTTAAATCCAATAGGCCTTCTGTTTCTAGTTCTTAGAAGAAAGAAGAAAATGACAAGAAAATTAGATTTTTATTTATTTGGTCAATAAGTACTTATTGAGTTCCTACATTATGGGTGCTGGAGATTTGGCTGTGAAACAGTCTCAGCTCTTGTGGACATTATATTCTAGTAGAGAGAGAGAGAGAGGAATATAGAGATTATGTAAAAACAGGTCAAGTGGTGATGATAAGAGCTATGAGTTCAGATAAGCAGGTGACAGGGATAGTTGAGTGACCAGGACAGGCTTCTGCTGAGATAACATTCGATCGGTTTGTTTCTACAATCAGCTCTGGGACCCGATCGGATTCGGCTAGAATCGTGAGCCCTTTAAGGTAACGCATACGCCCAGAACCTTTCTCGTCTCTGGGGGTTGGGGTGCTGGCCTGTGGCACCAGTGCTGAATACATCTCTGTTATCAGTGATTCAATTTTCTTCTTTGTGCTCAATCAGAAAAAAAAGTTTGGCAAAAACGTTCAATGACAAAGATCGTTTTGGGCGGGCAGATACTTAGGTAATCCATAGCACCCCCTCACTACTCATTCCACAGCGGGAGGCCTTGTGTGCGTGGCTGACGCTTTCACTGGGGAGATGAAGTGTCTCCCCACTGCAGGTCAGAGGCGTCCAGGGCCGTGTGTGTGTCTTCCTCCTGGTGTGTCAGCTTTGGGGAGGAGTCCAAGTGCAGAGAAGCGAGAATCGAAGGTGGTTCTGACTCCAAAACACTTGATCACGATGTTCATAATAAAATCATGACCTCTGCTGAAAACCACACATTGCTTCTTCGTTGTCAGCGGCATCTCTGGCAGGTGTGGTTCCAGTTTCAGAGTGTTTGTGATGGTTTTAGTGTCTGTCTTTTGATCGCAATCACTGCCATTTATTGCGTCCCTCCCGTGATGCAGACACGTTGTGTGTTCTGTTTGTCCTTCCCGTGGCCGTGAGGTGGGGATGGATGATTTTGACCCCACCTTGTGTAGCGTCTTGTAGTGGCCGAGCCAGGGTAAGGAGGAGAGCAGCTGATCGGACCGGACAGCCTGGCATTCCCACTGCAGCTCCGTCGGATGGCCGCTGGCCACCGACGTCCAGCCTGTGGGCAGACCAGCTCAGCAAACCCACACGTGCTTTGAATTCTGCTCCTGCAGAGGGTTCCAAGTTCATGGCAGACTTTGTGGCCAAAATGGCAGCTTTCTGAAAAACCGAAACCAAAACACTGTTCCTCTACTTAGCTGATTTTGGTTTCCTGGCCAAGCGACCAGCTCGATGACAGCACAGAGACGAGGCACCTTCCTCCTTCCCGGCCTGTCCTGCCCTGGAGAGTTGGCTGCTTCGGCCCCGCTGCCTGTTCTGCTCGGATCCCCCCCCCGGTCTGTGAACACGAACGGTGTGGCCCAGACCGTTTTTAGCAACGTCTGCGTGGAGCTTGTCCTCTCCTGCTCCGAGCCTGCGAATTCCCAGCCCTGAGTAACACCTGCTCGTGTCGTGCAGAGCGGTGGTTTCTAAGCTTCTGATAACCACAGGCCTTCTTAGAAATGTCTTTTGAGTTCTTTTTTGGTGGTCGTGTAGCTTTTGTCAAGGAACAAAGGAACGAAGGTGAAAATGAACCCGCCTGGTGGGAAAGTGCCCGCCTGAACACCAAGTCTTTTCACTAACGAAGGACTAGGAAATGAATGGGCTCTGAGTGACACAGGAGCTCGAAACGCAGGAAGCAGGGCCTGCTGGGTCCCTCTCACTCTGCCTGCTGTGCCAGGACTCGATGGCCGCTGGGGGAGTTCTGGTGGACCTTTCGGTATCCCTGAAGAGTCTTCTTTCTCTCTTTCTGCATGTTTTATACAGTTGATATTCTATCAAATGTAACTGGTTTCAATATTGCACACCAGTCAGAGACCCAGGGGTCAGCAGGCATTTTATGTCAAGGGCCAGGTGGCAAATACTTTAAACTCTGAAGCTCATGCAGCTGACCAACCCTGCTATTGTGGTGTACAAACAGCCAGCAATAATATGTGAGTGAACGGGCATTCAGGTGTTCCAATAAAACTTTATTTATAAAGCGAGACGGGGCGTCGTGCTGACCCTTGGGCTATGCTGTTAAAATGGTCTTATTCATAATATCTATCAGTTATAGATAACGTCTCTCTAGTATAAGTCATTAGAATTCTAAAATATAATAAAAAAATAAATCCCAAACTCAAATTACTATATATAGTTTCATAGGTTTAACTATCATGACTTGAAGTCTGTGACAGTGAAATAGCTTTTTTCCCCCTTATATAATATCATATTTTTGAAGGAAGAAAATAATTCTCTTTTCATGTGAAAGTAAAAAAAAAAAAACTATCATGTAAAAGTTAAGTCATTCATTATGAGCCATTTCTGGAACTAAACAGCATCAGACTGGACATCTTTTTAACTGTGAGAAAAACAAGATGTACAGCTACGCATCCCATCGGAAGGTAAGCAGAAGCAGGTTCGTAGTCACGGAGAAAAGCACCGCAGAACCAACATTCATTCCCAGGCCGGGGGTTCAGCCGCCAAATGTGAGGGACCCAGCAGGATTTCCGCCTGGCGCCAAGCTCCCCGTGTCCACCGCGGTCGGACTCCCCCGAGAGTCATCTCCAGGCTCCCTCGGGGGCTCTAGTCTGGACATCGCAGGGCTGGTCCCCACCCTGGTTGTCGTCTGGTGGCGTTAGCAGATTACGCCTATTTTTTGTGTGTGTGTCCCGAGTTTCTGCTTCCTTCTGTGTTACTTACTTATTCTCCAACAGAGACTCCACCGTGCTTGGGAGCACGGAGTGAAGGATCGGGTCTGAGAGTTTAAGGAGCCGCGTTTGAGTGCGCTAAATACAGATGCCTTGGTCCAGTCGTGCATTTGCTAGAACAGGGAAGGGAAGGCTGCAGACTCACGCCCTGGCTTTCTGTGTGTGGATGGTCATGGTTCGCTTGCTGTAGTCATCATACTTCCCGTCTTTTAAAAAGAATTCGTTGATTCGAAAACTGTTTGGAAAGGGAGCCACTCGCACGTGGCAGACCTTCCGTTGGGCAGGGAGCCCGTGAGCACCAGGCACGGGCCCTGCTCCGAGGGGCTGCCGTCTAGTGGGGCACGCAGAGCTGTAACTGAGGAGGGGGATGAGTGAGGGGACAGTGCCCTGGGGGCGGAGGGCGGGACGACGTGACCTTCAGGACGGAGTTCAGGAGAAGCTGCAGGAGGCCGAGGACTTGGCAAGTCCTTGCGCGGGGAGCCGGGGCGGGCGTTCCGTTCCGGGGGACGGAGGCGATGCGTGGGGGGTGTAAGATGGTGCGGCGTGCTCGGCAGACAGCGCACACGCCTGCTACAGCTGGCGGTTGGGGAGGACGTGAGCGAGTGTGGACGGCAGTGTGTGGACGCGCACACCTCCGACGTGGCAGGGAGGGGTCGGGGGGAGACCCCGCAGGCAGTGGGCGTTAGCGGAGGGGTTCCCGCTGAGGAGATGCAACAATTGGACTCGGGCTTTGGCACGGTATGTGGCACCGTCGTAGCGGACGGGTTGGCAGGGCAGGCGTCAGAGATGGGGCGACCCATCTGTCGGCCGCAGGCGTCCTACCCCAGGGTGGCGAGGGAGGTGGGGGGGAGCCGCACGGAACGGCGGCCCGGAGTGCGCGCTCAGCATGGCTGGGAGCAGCGTGCGGCATCAGAGGCGATTCTGAGGTGTGTTTGGACTGTGGGCGGCGGACGGCGCCCTGCTCCAGTCCAGGGGTCTCAGCGCAGAGGCACTTCGGGGGGAGGGTGCGCCCCGAGTTCGCAGAGCGACGGTGTGGCCGGCAGGGGAACGAGGAAGCTGAGCTGAAGCTCAGGGTGAGGTCTGGCCGGACGGTTGGACGCCATTCGTGAAAAGTCTCTTTGAGGTTAACCTGTAATTTCTTTTTTTCATGGAAATGTAGAATTTGATATTCCTGATAGCCGTGGCCCAAACTCTGAGCTGCACAGGTAGTTAACAAGCGTATTCTGTAGACACCTGTGTAAAACAGAGCAAGACCGAATGACGACAGCACATGAAACACGATGACAGACAGGGTGGCAGAAACTTGGTTGACAGCCGAGCCCCCGACCCCGTGGAGGCTTTGCCAGTCGACACTGCGAGCCAACACTGCGATGCGTCTCAGGGAGGCCGGACGGCGACGTGTGGCCAGGGCTGCGAGGACGACCCTGTGGTTCTGCGCGGTGACCCCACTTCTGCTTATCAGAGAGACGTGATTCAGCGTCTCATCGTGAAAGCCCGCCTTGTGGATGAGATCTGCGCGACGGTCAGCTGAGAGGGGACGGTCTGGGGTGTGTGTGTGTGTGTGTGTGTGTGTGTGTGTGTGTGTGCGCACATGTGTATGTGTGTTTCTACTAGGAGCACACACGTGAAGACCGTGAAGGCACAGGGAGAGAGATTTACATCGCCGTGGAAATAGTATTTATAATCATCACAACTGTGCAAATACATGTACGCCAATAGAGACTCACTGGAAAAACACTAAAAATGAACTGTCAAATGGTAACATTATGGATAATCTTGTTTAGTTTTTTTTTTTCCAAAATGAAGTCCAAGTCAGTACAATTTTTCAAACGCTTCTCCAAAGGTGTAACGTTGCAACAGAGCAGATGTGCACAGAGCCTGTGCTGTTGCTGAAATGCTCCTTGAGCACCTGGGGGGCGACAGGAAGGAGTGGTGGCCCCTTGAATCAGGGCAGATGGGGGAGCGAGACCAGGAGGCAGGCAGGGGAAGGAGCCGTTCGGGCCGACAGCGGCACCCGTGCCCCTCCCTGGGGAGCCCCGTGGTGGCCTCAGGGCCTCACCAGCCCCGGTGGTGGAAGCTTCGTGTCACGGCGGGTGCTCGGGGTGGGTGGGAAGGCGGGACCACAGCGACCCCCGACCTCGGGGCTGGGCCGCGACATGGGCACGGCCTGCGGGCGGGTCCCCGGTGGAAGATTTGAATGCAGGCTGGTGGCAGGAGGGCGGATGGCCACGTCTCATGCACACGTTCAGTTTCATCGACACGTTAACCACAGGTGAGGAGGAAAAGGCCATGTGGTGTGGGGTGAGTGTGAGCGGAAGCAAAGGAACTTTCTTCAAACGATTAAAAAAAAAAAACAAACCAACAAAAAGCCAAGCATCAGTGTTGCAAAGACTTTCCACGATCCCACACCTACCCCCGAAAGCCCCGGGCGCAGCCCAGGAAGTGTGCTGACCATCGGGGGGATAAAAGAGGCTCGCAGGGGAGACGGGGCTCAGCTCCTCGCTCGGCTCCTCACTCAGCTCCTCGCCCAGCCTAGCCTGGTCCAGCCCAGCTCAGCCCAGCCCAGCCCAGCCGGACCTCCACCATGAGAACCCTCCTCCTGGCCTTCCTCGGCCTCTGCTGCCTCACTGCGCGCATCGTGGAAGGTGAGTCTGAAGCTTCCTGGGGACGGGAGGGGGGCGTGCCGGCGGGTGGGCACGCGTTCGGTGGAGGCTCAGGTTCTGACTCGGCCCAGGGTGAGCCTCGGGCTCCCCAGGTGCAAAGCGGGGATGATGCTAGGGGACCCCGGAGAATCCAGGCACAGAGAGAACTTGGTGAGAACCTGGGCTCCCGCTTTTCTCGGTCGGACGATCTCGGGTGGATAAACACAGGAATCACCTCTCCAGAAGCTGAGTCTTCCAGCAGATACTCTCACCTGGGAGCGAGACGGAGTAGATCCCAGGCTCGCTCACCAGAGGTCCTCCCGAGTCGTCACCTGTAGATGAACGTGTCCCTGTGGACGGTGGTGACGGTTATAGATGCTTTGGCCTGTGCGGCATCGATCCTGACAAATCCTAGAACTAGCCGAGAGATCAGTCACCGTGCGGGGTCGAGCTGAACCTGTGGGTTCTGTCGAGCACGACCGGGAGCTGGTGCCTTCCCGCTGGGAAGTCAGGGCTGCTTCCGAGGGCGGGGGGAGGATCTACGATCACTGCCGGGGTGGATTCCCACCAACCCTGCACTCCTTGCGTTTATGAGACCCCATGATGAGTGCTGACAACACAGCCCTGTCTTAAGGACAGTCGTGTACTCGTACCAGACAGTTCCAGACGGGGTTCGGATGTGCTGGGCCTCCCTGCAGTCCACCCACATCCCCTAAAGGGTCATTTATTCCGACTGCGGGGAGTTCATGTCTCCTGGCGCCTCGGGCAGCAGGAGGGACTGTCCTTTGGGGGCACTGAGTGTTGCAGAGAACCCCCTCTCTCAACCCCCCAATGTTTAGACTTCTCTCTCAGACTGGAGTGTCTGACCCTGAATCCCTCGTATCCCCAGGGGGGCGGCTGTGAGGGGGGAGGGGAGTGGAGTCTGGAGCTCTGCATCTGCTCCGTCACCCAATTCCGACGACACGGAAAAATGCCCGGCCACTAAACGGGGCCGTGTCTTGCCACATGGCTGGCGTTTGGCCGACACGATCGGCGTGCCACGTGGCGGAGCCCCAGAGCTCGTTGGAGACGGGGGAACCGCAGACCCGTGGCTCCGAGCCCCACGTTTTCTGCTCGGCACACCTCCACATGTGCCCCTGCCCGGGCTCGGCTTCTGTGTCCGACAACGGGGCTGGGCGTCCGTCCGCTGGCGTCCCGGGGTCTCGGACGTTCGCAGAGGACAGTGGTGTTCCTTAAGCAATGAGGGAGACACCTCCTTTCTGTAGCTCGCGATTTGCTGTTGGAAGCAAGGACGCCTGTCCTCAGCTGCGTTTGGGGCCGCGTTCCCCAGATGGCCCTTCAGCACACGACCCTGGCCGTGGCTGCGGTGGTGCTCACGGCCGTCTGGAGCTGCCCTTGACCTCGGTCCGCTCGGCTTCCTTCTGCAGGCGTGGGCAGCGAGGTGCTGGAGGAGAAGATCTGTGTTTCTCTGACCACCCGGCGCCTGCCTGTGAAGAACATCAAGTCCTACACCATCAAGGAGGGCCCCATGCGAGCCGTCGTGTGAGTCCGCCTCCCCTCCCCCACGGGGCCCCGTGGGACACCGGGGCAGCACTGCGGCCCCGCTCGGGGAAAACCAGGCCACAGCCCCTCCGTTCGCCCACATCGCCCACGCCTTTCTGTAGCACCAGATCACGGCTAAAGTTGGCAGCCAAAGGAAGAGCATCATCCCTTCTCTGATTTAGCTGAGCGGAGGAATCCGACTGGGGCCCAGATGGATACTGGGGTCGGCTCTGAGGGTTAGGTTTAGAGATGGCCGGTTGAGATCGGGACTTGACCATATAGCCACACTGATGGGAGATCCTTCCCCTCCCCTTCCCTCCCCCTACTCCCCTCCCATCTCCATCCCTCCCCTTCCTCACCCCTCCCTTCCTCCTCCTCCCCTCCCCTTCTCTTCCCTCTCCTCCCCTTCCCCCTACTCCCCTCCCT
>PVKZ01005938.1:0-25087 GCA_004027375.1 Macroglossus sobrinus | reverse complement strand
AGCAGCTCTTCCCAACACAGAGCTGCCGTGTCATCCACACAAATTGAGATGAGGAAGTCATCTTTTGTACAGAAAATAAGGTGGACATGTTTAGATGTGAACAGGAAGACAACCGTAGCGATCAGACTAGGTGATGTCCAGTTTGGTCACATCACTCGGAGGCCCTGTTGAGAAGGGGAGCCCGGGGGTCCTGGTGAGCAAAGGACCCGGTGTCACCTGGAGACGCTTCTCCTCCTGTTAGCATAGACTGTGGGAGGGAGCGTTTCATTTACAGTCTCACGGTTCTGAAAGGTCGCTCTGTCTAGTAATGTCTACACAGGCGCTCTCTCTCTCTGCTCAGATCTTAGCTCCTGCCCGCAAGGGTTCGAGGATTTGACTAACTCTGACCGTCTGTGCCTGACCTTGCAGATTAATCACCAAACGTGGCTTTAAAATCTGTGCCAATCCACAAGAAGACTGGGTGCAAAAAGCAGTTGATCATGTGAACGCCAACAGAAAGAACAAAACCCAGACCAAGCCTCCGGGAACCCAGCAGTCCACCAGCACGGCTGTGACCCTGGGCAGGTAGTGGCCCTCCGAGCGACCCCACGTCCCCGCACGAGCCAGCCCACTCACTTCCCCTTACAAGCTCACGGACCGATTAAATTATATCCACCTTTTCTGAAAGTGCTGCATGTGTCACATTTTTTTTTCTTGGACTTGTATTTTTCATGTCTTTTGTTTTTCATTTAGCTGCTCTAATGAATAAATATTTATTACTAAGAATGGCCCCCACGTCTGTTCACTGCCTGTTCGGAAAGGTCCCGTATCGTTTGCGTTCCACTGCTGCCCAAGCCGTGTCTCTCTTCGACAGTATCTGTGATGGGAGCGTTTGGGGCCAGCGTTGACCAGGGATGGAAAATATAATCATTGTTCTTAGGTTCCAGCTTGACATGGCTCTCTACCCATGAGTCACAAGTGACAGCGGTGACAATGGCAGCAACTCAGGATCTAGTTCACCGTATCTTCGTAATGGAGTTCTTTTTATGGAGTACGGGAGAAAAATCTAACGGTTACTGGGTTTGCATTCTGAGGGTCCACTCCTCAAAAGGTGACTTCACGCAAGTGTAATCTCGAGCAGGTTGTCTTATCTCTCTGTGTTTCATCTGATCTCCTACGGAAGGAGAAACGAGGGGGCGTGTTCATTCTTTATTTGTCAAGGTAACAAAGGTTAGACTGTCGGTGAAAAGATACTTTATTCACATAAAAACCAACTGCTCTTTGAGCTGGGCCGTGATCTCGGTGCCTTTCTGTGACGTCTGCGATGGTCATTACTCTGGTTATCATCCGGGTCATGCTTTTCTGCCGTTAGCTTTCCGTACCCTCACGGAGCCACCTGTGACACCTGAATGCGATCAGCATTTGCAGCGAAGTTTTGAGTGTGGACCTGGCCCCCCAACACCCCGGCCTCACACTTTCTCGTAATGTTAGTAATTGCAGAGGTGGTTCCTGTCTGCGGTCTGCGGTCCTCATAGCTGGTGACGTACACATCCAGGTCTGTCTGGCTCTGAATGGTCAGCACGGACCAGGCTTTGACTGTTTCAGGGCAAGAGAAAATCCTTGTCTCGTCCTGAGGGGACACCCAGCAATGTCAAGGGCTTTCCGAGAGCATCCGGGGGGCAAGGTCGCTTCCGGTCGTCTGACTAGTGAACCGGGGTGCGGACCGTTTAAAAGCCGCTCCTAGCGAAAGCGTGGGTCATCTCGCCTTTCTCATCTGGATTTGCCCACAACGATTTCCAGAAGATCTGAAGGTAGATACTGAGAACAGGTATGCGGGGTGAAGCGTAGCAGAGCCGCAGACGGAGGCAGGAGTGGTTTCCCGAATCGTTTCCTGGGATGATAACGTGATTTGTGGAAGAACAGGGTGTGCACGCCCTGCTAACTTATCCCGTTACTTAAGGCGGCGCTACGGACACCAAGCGGTTTTGACCAAACAGTGTGTGAAACTTTGGATGCGTTGAATTTGTTAAGGAAGGACCCGGATCTATTCGCCGTGCCCCTGTGGTTTATTGGATTTCGGTTCACTTCAGAGAAATAATCTAAGAAAATGAGATCTCAACGTATTATTTTTTCCCGTGCCCGCGACCCCTCCTTCACCTGTGCGTGGCATCGTGCCCTTAAATTGAATGCACAACGTATCCATGTGCAGTGACATGGCTCGTTTGCCTGTCCGTGCTCCCCACTCCCTTCTGAAGTTAGACTGGAGGCTGCTTCTGTGTTTTATTATTTTTTCTTTGTCATATCTTTTAATTAAACGTATCGGGGTGACATCGGTTCATAATAATGACATAAATGTCAGGTGTACATCCTTACAATATGATACCTGCGTCCACTGTTGTCTGTTCACCACCCGAAGCCTAGTCTCCGCCCATCACCGCGGACCGGACCCCTTTGCCTCCTTCATCCTCTCCCCGCCTCCCTTCCGTCCCGGTCAACGCCATCAGGTTTCTGTATATGTGACTTTTGTTTGTTTATTTGTTCCTTTGTGGCTTTTTTGTTTTCTATTCCACATGTGAGTGAAGTCACACGTTTCTTGTTCTTCTCCGTCCGACTTATTTTACTTAGCCTCATGCTCTCCAGCTCCATCTGTGTTGTTACAAATGGCAGTATTTCATCGTTTTATGGCTGAGTGGTACTCCATCATGTATCCTTACCACATCTTCTTCCTCCAGGCACCCATCAGAGGACACTGAAGTTGTTTCCGCGTCTTGGTTGTTGTGAGTAATGCTGCAGTGAACATAGGGCATGTGTATATATCTTTACAAATAAGTGTTTTCAAATAGTTTGGCGTCGTGCATGCTATTCACGCCGGGTCCCCCGTGGCTAGCAAAGACTGTGGGGGGTCCGTTGATATTTGTTGGATAAATGCGAGAAAGAACATTTTATATTATTTCCTTTATTCTATTTTATATTTCTAAAATGATACATAACACAAAACAAACTATTCAAAGGAGGTTCAATTCAGCAAACATTTTGAGGTGTGTTATTAGGACAGGTGCTGCGTTAGGCTTAGGATATGTCAAGATAAGCAAACCCCATCTCTGCCCGCCAAGCTCTCACAGCTCGGTAGATGAGACTGTGATGTAACCAAGCCAATGGCACAGGGTTTGAAACGTGTTCGAGAAACAGAACCAACATGGCAAACAGAGCGATGAACTATCCTGGGAAAGTTCTCTCCAAGGACTTTTGAGTTTATATGTAATTATGGATTATTATAAAAATGCCTGGAAGGTGCACCCCTTAATTGGTTGGAAGAAGGATGTTGTCACACACTTGTCTCTTGACTGGGAAGTGACTGTAATATTGGTGTAGTATCTTATTCTCTTCTAGGTATCTGGTGTAACCATGTAGTGACACTCATGCTATCGCTGCCATTTCATTGGTGAGAAAACTGAGCCAAAGGGAGCTCAGTTGTCTTGGCTAAGAGCACGTGGCTGTTGGGAAACCGAGCCTGACCACAGACTCGGCCTTGCCGTGGGGTCCCAGCCCCACGGAGCGGGGCGACAGAGTGGGGGTATCCTGGAGTGGATGAACATGGGGGTTCTCCGAGCACAGCCACGTCATCGAGTGGGACTCAGAGTCCTCACGATACATGAGAAGTGCTTCCTATTTGACTTTTTCTATATAATTATTTTTAAAATGTTTTTATTTTATCAGAGTAATACGTGAACGTGGTCAGATGTTTAAGTAGCACCAAAGGGCTGCTCGTGAAGACCGTGAACCCCCCGCCCTATTCTTTCCCATTCTTCATCTCCTCCTCGCAGACAGCTGCTCTTAACTCTTTCAGCCGACGGTTCCGGTGGTCACCTTCAAAGCGCCAGTGTTCGGAAACCAGTGTAGTTCACTTAGTGTCAAACGTCTTTCATTCTCTGCACGTGATTGTGCCGATGTTTTCTGCTGGTTATGTTTGTCGTTTTATGTAATATACCGATCGATTCTTTCCTTTTCGTCAGCTGTGGGTGATACTTCTCGACTCTTCATTTTGTGAGATGGATCTGTTTTCTATGGCGCTGTTGGATCACTTTGCAAATGTTCAGACGTTGACTCGCGTCACCGACCTCACGAGGCGCCACGAGGCCGTTGTTGTGTGAGGGACGGCGCTCGGATCGAAGCCCGTGGAAGCGTGGCTGGGAGTGCGGCTCGTGACCACTGTGTCACGCGCTCTCCTCTCTCCATCTCAGCGATGTCGCTCATCTATTCGGCAGATGTTCGGTGAGGGTGGACGACGTGCCGGGAGCCGAGGACCCAGCCCTGAGCAGATCAAAGGCCCTGCCTTCACGGAGCTTGCACCCCAGTAAAATCTGCCCCCCTCTCTCTTTCTCCAGGGTCACTCCTCTGCCCACGTGCCCGACAGACGCCTGTTTGGAGCCCTCGAACCCCGTCCGGACGCCGTGCTGGGCACTGGGGCACAGCGGGGAAGCCGGACGGCTCCCGTCTCCAGGAAGCTGATGCAGTAGGTAGACACTCTCAGCGCCGTGTCACATGTGCGACGATGGGGATGGTGGGGAGTGAGTGGTTACACGGGTGCGAGCCTGCCCACGCGCACAGGGCCAGGCCGGGCTTCCCCCGGGACTGAAGGGGGAGTCGGGGTTATGCCGTGCGTTCCGGGCAGATGTTAGCCTGTCTGGTGTGGCCCCTCCTAGACCCTCAGGAAAGGGGCGCCCAGGAGGAGGAGACGGGCAGAAGGAGGGGCCTGGGGAAGTGAAACTCTGGTCATCGGCCTCGACACCCAGGACACGCAGACAAAAGCCCAAACTGCAGTCAGATCCCCTTTCGGACGGACGATCTTGTCACAGGGACGAAGTGAAAATAAGACCGAGTATCCGTGAAACACCCGTGCCCCTCGGGGGGCGGGGAAGTGGAATATAAATGGATGCGGTCTTCACCGAGTGAGTCACCCTGTTATTTCGGGAGGGATCTGTCACTTGGCGGTGGGCAGCAGAGGAGCGGGGAGATGCATCTGTGATGGGGGAATGAGAAACCAGGAGAACGGGGAGGTTTGGGGTGAGCATGAGGAGCGCCCCAGCGCGACAGCAGGCGGAGGCGGATGAGAGGCCGGGGGTCGGGGGAGGCCGGTGGGACCCCCTCCTTCTGTGGGAGGAGCGAGTAGAGCCAGAGTTGGGCTGCGGGGGGCGCCGGCCGGAGAAGGGGCCTGGAGTTATTCCTTTGGAGGCCGAGAGGGGATCTAGTTAGTGGACCCTCGCTCGGAGGACGTGGCTCCCCGTTTCCAGACGAAATGCCAGTCAGACACGAGGGATGCGTGTTGATTTCCTGTCGCACTGTGCGGCCCGGGGGGTCCCTGAGGCTGTATGACCCGCCGCCTCCAGGAACTTGCAATCTCTGTCGTCAAGGTGGACTCGCTGGGCGAGGTGCGCGAAGAGGCTTCACGTTCTAGAGGGAGGAGGCGAAGGACCCCGTGGCCGGGCTGAGAGCGGCCTCACCCGGACCACGGGTCGCTGCGTTAGGGAGATGTGGGTCCCCACCCTCTGAAGACCGGGCAGGGCAGGGCGGAGAGGCGATGGGTGAGGATGGGTGGCGGGGGGGACTGGCAGAATGATGCAGCAGCGTAAGCAGCGTGGGGAGGGACCGGCGTGTGACCCCTCCCTTGCCCGCCCCCCACCTCTGGGTGGGGGCTGCCCTGGTGGTCAGGGGCCTCGCCTCTGCTGGATTTGTACGTGGGCTTCAGCACTTGCTCTGTGGGCGACCACGGGACAATCCCCCAGTTTCTCTATGCCCAGTGCCCGTCACTTAAGTGTGCAGATTACGGCTGAGGCGGTAATTCCTGCATGTGAGGATGTAGTGACAGCAGAAGGTCGGGTGACCGGTAATCGTCTGCTCAGCCGGGTGGACTGAGGGGACAGCATGAGCCTCAGAGGACAGCTCCGGCCGGACGTGGTGGCCGCCGGGCGCTCCGCGTTGGGCGAGACCCCGCGGCTCCTTCCGGCGCAGCGGGAAGGGCGTCGTGGTGGGGATCGACGCCTGCCTCGCGCCGTAAGCCTGCCGGTGGCACGCGCTTCGGTCGCTCGCCGAGGCTCTGCGGTCGCTGGGGTGCGGGGCTCAGAGAAGGTGCGGGTCACCGGGGGGCTGACGGCGGCTGGTCAGGGAACGCCACAGAAGAAGAGAGCTTTCAGCCGGGGGACGGGGGACGGGCAGGATCTAAAAGCCGATGGGGAAGAATGGAGCAAGGAAAACGGTGACAAATCAACTTCGTGGAGTCAATATAATAATGTTCATCATGCGTGATTCCAGTAATGAGTAGCATCGCAGCTGAAGAGGAAAGATGAAGGCCTCAGAAATCTTCTTCCTCTCTGCCGGGGAACTGTTTCTCCATCTGTCTTGTCAAAAAAGCGAGATAAACAAGCAGAGGAAAACTGCGTCATCGTAAGAAGGTTCCAGCACATGAACCTCGATGGCACGTGATTTTGATGCCTTGAACGTAAGAAACAACGCCCAATGCTTCTGTGTCCCTTTTGGAATGTTTTTTATTTGTGCTGATTCACCGAAGCTTCGCGGCACAGAGCCGGTGCGGAGAGGCAGGAGGTGGGAATTGGCGGGACGTTTGCGAGTGAAGACGGAGAGATGCTTCAGGCTGCGTGGGACTCACGGTACGAATGCGGGCGGAGCTCCTGGCTGGTCCAGGTCCGTCTTCTGCGCCCTTCAGGCGTTCTGCGTCCAGTGTCTGTTATTTTTCAAATGAGAAGTGATGTGAGTGAGGGTTATTCAATGAAAGGCCCACACCACTCTCCTGCTGTCCGCTCCCTGTGAGGCCGAGTGTGGGGTGTACCCGCCTGCCGGAGGCGGGCCGAGCTCTCGGCCGTGGAGGGCAGCTGACCCCTTCCTAACCGTCCTCCGGCCGGCCTTGGCTTGCTCAGACACTGGCTGGGGCGGGTTTCACTGAGCTACAAACGAGGTGCCATAACTCCCATACGAACGTTCGCTCTCGACGCACGGGTGGACACTCCGTGTTTGACGCTCGGTGACCTGAATGTGTCCCCGAGTCTCAGAGTCGTGCTGGGGGGGCGAATCACAGACGTGGCAGGGGGGGTGGACTGAGGAGATGGGGCAGGAGACCAGATGGGTGGTCCACAGGGGTCCTGTGAAGACACGGTGGTTTCTAACTCTGGCCACTCACTGCGGGCCAACGCCATACGTGTTTTGTGGACCGATGTTAGAGTCTTTCTCATCCGCCTGTGTCACAAGGATGCATGCACGATTCCTGGGTTCGCACTCTGACCCCCGCGAATCTTGGGGGGAGGAGCCCGAGATGCTCCCTGGGGACTGACTGCGTGGAAGACAGACGGGCAGGTCAGTCCGCTGTGGAGAACACGTCCACGCAAACCTCCTGTAAACAAGCAAAGACATCGCTCTGCTTTGGGAAATGGACGGCTGTGCGCCCAATGCTAGGTCTCGCACAGAGTCCCACCCGTGGGACAGCGGCAACTCAGATGTGCCTGGCTCCCGTCCCCACCTGCGTGCCTCTTGACCACGCCCCGTTTCTGCTCTCCGGGGAGCCCAGGTGAGCTCACCGCACCAAGGTGCTCCCCGCCCCTCCGCTCCCGGCCCGTCGCTGCGCTTCCAGGCGGCGCACACCAGGGGGCAGCACGTCCCCACCGCCCCCCACCCCCCGCGCCGCCCACCCGGCGGGCCGCGGCCCCCGCGCGTCTGCGCATGCTCCGGGGCCTCGGCCCGCAGCACGGTCCCCAAGCGTCCCCGCTGCCTGTGCTGCCCCCGAGCGAGCGGGGCCGAGTCCTGCAGGCCTTCCTGAGAGCTGGGCGGGTCCCGAGGCCCAACCAGGGGCCAGGTGTGGAGCCAGACACCTGCTGGCCTGCTCCCCTGTCCGCCCACCTCTGTCCCTCGATGTCCCAGCCAGACCTGCCTCCCAGAAGCTCTTTCCTCGGCGACAACCAGCCCGTTAACTGCCGGCTGCGGCGCGTCACGAAACACATTATTTATCGTCTGCAGCCCAGGTTCAGACACTGTCTCGGGACCCAGGGCCAGGGTGAAATGCTGGGTGTCGCCCTGGACCCACATTCTTTTCTTCCCAAAAATTCAGTTACTGTGTAACAAGAAACGCTTTTAAGGTTGTGATGCGCGTTGGAGCATTACTTCCTCGAAGTCCCAATTTGTGCTTGTACCGGCCAGGGACACCGCCTCTGCTCAGTGGTGTTTAATCCATCCATCCATCCATCCATCCATCCATCCATCCATCCATCCATCCACCCATCCACCCATCCACCCATCCACCCATCCACCCATCCACCCATCCACCCATCCACCCACCCATCCATCCATCCATCCATCCATCCATCCATCCATCATCCATTCATCATCCATCCATCCATCCATCCTTTCTTCCTTCCATCCATCATCTATCCATCCTCCATCCATCTATCTCTCTATCCATCCATCTATCTATCTATCTATCTATCTACCTATCAATCATCTATCATCCACCTGTCCATCCATTTCTACCTAATGTAATCTAATCTAATCTAATCTAATCTATCATCTGTGCAGATATTTTCCATGTTATGTATGTGACCTATCTATCACCCGTACACATGTGAATGTATGTATTTATGTGTGTGTGTATATTTCGCTCAGGCTGCTTTGCTTAGCATTTTAAAGTGAATTGTGATCCCGCCCTCGCCCTCATGTACGTCCTTGGGATTCCAAGACACCGAACCTTCCAAAAGTGGAAGGGAAGTGACACCCCAACATATCTGACGAGGCGGTGGTGATCGCGACGGTCGTAACTGTTGATCGAATGCGAGGGACCCTTCCAGAGGCGGTGGGGGTGTCTCGCTGAGGAGCAGGTTAGATCGAAACACCAGTGGTTTAAACCACACAGATTGCTTTTCTCCTTCTCATAGCGACAGACTTGGGCGTTCAGCAGGCCATGGCCGGTGTGGGGGTCAGCTGAACCCAGGCTCTTCCTGTTTCCCATTCCCAAGTTTGCACCCCCATTCCATCCAGGGGGAAGGAGAGGAAGGCCGGGATGCCGTGCCTCTTCTTTCCGGAAGACACTCTGCAGAAGTGGCACGTGGCACGTGGCACGTTCCCGCACAGCGTATCGCCCGGAAGGTGGTCACAGAGCCAAGTTCAGCTGCAAGGGACCATGGGAAACCCAGTCTTTAATCCACGTGATCGTGCTCCAGCTAAAAACCAGAGGAGTTGTGAAAAGGACGGACACCGAGGAACAGACAGAAGCCCCTGTCACAGCGGTGTATGGACACGGCGTCTGTTCTTAGATGGCTCACAGTTTACTTCTTTTCTGGAAAGCCTGCAAAAGTCCCCCTTTGACGTAGAAAACATAATGCTTTGGTTAATAGCCCATTGTTTCCCCCTCTTTTCACTGTAGTCTGCTTTTCCCCTGACATGGATCGCAGTGTTCAGAGATCCTCCAGTTTCGTTGCTTACTTCAGATGCCTCTGGGTTTCCATGCTTGGCTCCCTTTCTCAGCCCAGCCTCTCTGTCTGGCCGTTAACGGATCCGAGAATTAGCAGTCTCATGCAGCGGGCGAGTCGTGAGCCTGGAAGTTTGCTTCGCAGCCTTTCCTTGACAAAAGACTAATGAGAATGTACGGAGACATCAGGAAGCAAAGACAGAAAGGAAGCGAGGAGAGAAAGACAGCCGGTCTCCGTGATGCAGTGGATGCGGCCTCCACCGTCCACGTTAAAAACCTGAACGTGGGGAGGGCAAGGGGCCTTCGTGGGGAGACAGACGTCAGCAGAGCCGGGGCAGCCGCAGAGACAGAGTTGGTCGTGGTCCTGCATGTGTTTTGTGCAGCTCATCAGGCGCACAGGCATTGTGGTGACGTCATTTCACGGTAAAGCCTGTGGTAGTTTGATGGATCAGTGACCTTGAGCCAAGAACAGGCATCGCCTCGAGCAGCGGATCCCAGAAGTCTGAGTCTGACCGCCATCCGTGTCCACTCGGCACACGGTCTTGCTGCTGCCCAGCTGGCCGGCCCAGGCTTCTCGGTTTAATTGCATCTGGCTTTATTTCCAGCGTTCTCGTCCCCCTCCTGAGCCATGTATGCGCGCAGTGCACTCTGCTCGAGACGTACTGTTCAAATGAAGCAGCCTGAGCGCGGTGGGCGCCGTGATGGTGACCTTGAAGTCTGGAGCGGTGATGGAGCAAGCTGCATAGACGTCCTACTCAGGGCTCAGTGGCTGATCTTCTAGGGATTCACGCTCTAGAAATTCTTCCAAGGTCAGCTGAGCTGTGGCCACAGGTGCTCAGCCTCCGGGCATGACTAGCCTGCACCTTGCCCTCCCGTAACTTTGGGGGTCCGACCACCGACCGCACGATCGTGAGAGGTGTGACAGTTCAGTGGACACGCCTGGGAAGGGCTGTAACTGACACCTCCAGGGTCCAAGGAGCTCTAGCCAAGAACGTGCAGAGGCCCCAGAGAAGACGCCCAGGAACTCAAGCGGAGAGGGTGGGACGATTCCCAAAGCTGGGGCAGGAAGTGGGGTCGCGGGGGACGCCAGGGATTCCAGCATCCTGGGGGAATTCTCGATCGGGGTGCAATGTTTTGGCGCCATCGGAAGCCCACGTCACCTCGTTTCATCCCCAGCACCGCGGAGCGGGGCGGCCGGGAAGCGGCCGCTCCATTTTACAGTAGGGAGGAAGTTAGGTGCTTGTCCAAGGTCGTACAGTCTGAGAGACTGAGATGGAAATAGAACACAGGTGGCTGACCCCTCGGCCAGGCGCTTTCCGTGAGGCTGTGACCGCCGGCTTCCGAGAGGCCGGCATGCAGTGGCCAGAGAACGCCGGGCGGGAGACGCTGTTGCTATTCTGGGTGTCCGTCGGGGAGGGCCCTGCGGGGCTGGGGGCCGGATGCCACCCTGCCGTCCTGGACAGGCTGTCTTTCACTGTGGCTCATGCCACTGCAGCTGGCGTAAACGAGGCGCAGCTGAAGATGAAATGTCCCGGACGTCAGCAGCCCCTGGATTCCCCGACCCCTTCCCCCAGAATTCTGCTCCGTTGACATCCCCAGCCGAGTTCCACCTAACGCACTCCTGAAGTGTCCACCGGGGGCTGTCCTCGTCCCTGGCAGAGACCCCCTCCTCTGCTTCCGGAAGGAGAAAGATTCCTTTTGGTCTAGAGCTCAAGTTGCCAAGAAAAGCTGCTTTGCCAGCTCAGCCGGCTGCTGGTGGCCACCTTGTCCCATCCCAGTGTGCCCAGGGCCTTCCCAGCTGAAGGCCCCGTTTCCTCCCTCTGACCCGGCACAGACCGGGTGGCGGGGCTTCCGGCCGTGGCCCCCATGTCTGCGCCCGCTCCCCCGCGTCCACGCCCCCTTCTCGCTCCTGCCTAGGACTGGTTTCTGCCGCGTCACTCCTGCCACCACTGCAGCTGCTGAATGGCCCGTCGGAGCCGGAGGCAGAGGGCGAAGGGCTCTCGGGCTTGGGGACGGTGGTCTTGAAGGAGTCCCCTCTTCCTGCCTCCTTGGGGGGATGAGTCGAACCGCGCAAAATGCTGCTTCTTCACTAGGGAGACCTGCGGTCGTGCCCACAGCCAACAGAAGCACAGGGATTGTGTGGCCCCAGGGAAGGTGAAGGGCAGGTTTTCTGGGGCCAGGGCTCCCCGTGTGAGACTAGAGAGGCCCCTAGGAGGGGACGAGGGGAGCCGTGGCTGGTGGGACGTTGGGGGAGACATGGGTGCCACCTGTCCTTGCCAGCAGAGAGGTAGGACTGTCCCACTGCCCGTTTCGGGGTGAGATTTCAGTGAAATGGGTGGGGGCAGATACCTACACATCAGTCCAGGAGACGGTCGGGAAGATTCAGCACAGACCAGTCCGCCCCTCATTCCTCTGGCAGAGTAGGTGTGATGACGCTGGGGGCTTTGCCCCCGCACCCCGCACCCCCACCCCCAGCAGGTTGGAGGAGGTAGCCTGTGCCAGCAGGGGGGCTGAGACACTTGCTCAGGGCCCCTCCCCCCCTGCCCCAGCCCCTGTTCCCTGGGAAGCAGACGCTCTGGCCCGGCATGGGGACAGCGCCTTTCGGACCGGCTCGGGGCACGGGGCACGGGGTGGGCTGCCGCGCTGCCTCTGGGTTTGTGGTTTCAGGGCGCGAGTGCGGCTGGCGTCCCCCCAGGAGCGTGGGCAGCCGAGAAGCTGCCTCGCTGCACGCGTGGGGCTTGCGTGGTGCGCGCAGCAGCTGCAGAGGCCTGCGGGGGCGGGCGGGGCAGGCGGGGCGGGCGCCTCAGTGCGCAGTGTGGCTTCCCGCTTGGCTGCCTGCGGGGTGCAGACTGCGAGGCTGCGCGAGCCAGCGGGGCTCAGAGGAGGGGCGGGCACACTTCCAGCAGTGCGGGGGGCGCAAAGCCCGCGATGGGCAGCGCTCCCGGGTCGTGGGGGTGGGGTGAAGGTCGGCGGGGGGACGGTGGACAGCTGCCGTGTTGGGGCTCCTGCGTGACAGTGCGGGGGAGGGGGCGCGGTAGCCGGGAGAGCGAAAGCCAGAGGCCTTGGCGCTGCTTGGCGGGGGAGGAGTTTAGCTTCGTTCCCGCCCCCCTAAGCTCCTCTCCCCGAATTCTTCCATCCTTATAACCTCAGCCAGACTCTGCTTGGTCTTCCTCTCTCCTACGCCTCGGCCCACCGCTGCCCACGCAGCACCTAGTAAACTGCCCAAGCAGACCCTCTGCTGGACTGGTCACATTTCGGGGTGCTCGCAAGCATCCCAGCTGCGCAGGCGCCTCCATGGTGCACCAGTCAGGTTGTTTTGACCCCCAATATCTATCCGAGCTAATTCTGCTCAAGGCACCAGGCTGAGCCCCAGCCCTGCCCTCTGGGTCTCATGGGATAACTGTCCCCCAGCTACCTGACATGCGGCCCAGGGCTGGCAGAGACGCAGGGGTGAGCGTGGTCCTCCGCCGGTCCCCGGGGCTCGGCTGAGCTCGCCGCTAGTCCCCAGTGGGGGCTCGGCTGTGTCTCTCCATCCGCAGTTGGGGACCCCCTAAGTTGCTGTCGCTTTGCGTGTTGTCCCCAAACCTGGAGCGTGAAGACATTGGGACAATCAGCGGGCCAGACTCTTCCTGGCCCCCTGGTTTTTGGCAGCGAGACCAGCTGGGTTCTCGGAGGCGCAGCCGGGAGGAAGGAGCCCAGGCAGAAGGGGTGACAGGGCGGGCCCCGGTTCGTGATCCCGGGGGGTAAGGCCCATCCGGCGCAGGGCTCCTCTGACCCCCTCTGGTTGGGGAAACCGGGAGGCGTGAGGACAGCCATGGAGTCGATCCAACACGCCGTGTTCGCGGGCAGGCGAGGGGATGGTGCGCTTCCTTACGGGGGCCAGATCGTTAAGTCTAATTAGCAGGATGTGAACGCAGGGGCAGTTCAGGGCCTGTTTCCGGTGGCCATCTCCAAAGGAGAGGGACAGGATGCCTGGATTCTCCAGAACGAAGGGGAAACGCAGGTGGGTGTTGACGGTGCCTTCTGTCCGCAGGTCGGGGGGAGGGAGGGAGGGAGGGAGGGTGAAGGGCCAGGAGACTCACTTGTGTCCTGAGCTGAGGCCGCCCTGTACTGACTGCCCGCTTTCTGCCAGGAGAGGCCGCGTGCCGCCCACACTAATGCTCGCTCCCCGCTGTGCCGGACCGTGGCCGGGGACCCGGGCCCCCTCCCTTCGCCCGAGCCCCAGCCCAGAGGAGCAGCTGAGTGGCTTTCCCCGGGGCATGCCAAGCCACGGGGGTTTTTAACCCGGAAGGGCGCCTCAGGGCGCTGCCGCTTGGCAGGGGCAGAGATCCCACCGACCTTCCATCTACATCGTCACAGCCTCGTCTTCTAAGGAGACGAAGCCGACTTGGCTGGCACGGGGCGGACCCGGGGAGAGTCCCAGGGGGAGAGGGCCCCACGTGCCCACCCGCACGAGAGGGCGCCGAGAGGTGGCGGCAGGCGGGTGCCCCCGAACTCCATTTATATAAATATTGTAACAGGAAAATGGCTCTCAGCAAACCCTCCTGCCAGGATTGACGGCAGCCGCAGGGCTGGCTGTGGCCTGGCTCGGGCCCTTTGCACACAGTCCCGGGAGAGTCCCCCGGCCCCCTCCCTCGCCACTGCTGCTAAAGTCGGCTCTCCCAGCGTGTGCGCGGCTATATTTAGTGCCCGACACGCAGAGCTCGGAGTCCGATCCATCCAGCCATCAGTCATCTCTGCATCCAAGTGACACATAGAGCAAACGCCTTGAAAAGGCGCGCCTGCACTCCGCCCGGGGTGGACCCGTTCTCAGAAGAGGAGAGGGGAGTTCCCTGGGCCAGAGGGGTTTCCTTCTTGTCCTCCCCGGCTGTGTGAGGCGTGCCCCGAGTGAGGTGCCAGGCCTGGAGCCAGGGAGGGTGTGGCCGCTGAGCCCCAGGGCGGGCGGGGCAGGGCAGGGCAGCAGCAGGGCTCAGAGTGGCCTTTCTGTCCCCAGCGGAATTGCAGGCGACTGGGGGTGGGTTTGAGGCCTCGCTTGGAGGTCACCTCTTGGCGGGAACTGGCCTCGAGCCCCCTAAGAGCAGATGGGGAGCTCGCGCCCTGCACGCAGTGTTCCCTCTGCCGGCCTCAGACTGTGAAGTGCAAGCCAGTCTCGGGGGGGCGGGGGACGGGGGTGGGCAGGATTGTTAAAATGCATTTCCCCCCGGTACACCTGGGGCCTCGGGTCCTGCATGTCCAGCAGGCTTCCAGGGAACGACTCTGGCTGGGCAGCAGGGGGTCCGCTCAGGGCCAGAGGCCAGAGGCCACCAGGCTGACCCACTGGCGCTGGCAGCTCTTCCAGACACTGCCTCGGGGGCTGAGCTTGTAAACTCGCAGGGAAGGCGCGCTAGGAAGGGTGTTGGGGAGGGGGACGTGCAGGTCACGTGTCAGTGTCGGGTGCGTCGTGTGGCCCCGAGGTGCGTAGGCTTGGGCAGATTCCTCGGACAGGAAAAGCCTTCCCCTCCTCCATCTGCAGAGACGCTTGTCCCCTCCTCGGGACGGGCTCGGTGCGGCTTCTGCGAGACCCCCCTCAGGCCCTCCTTGGGCTCCTGGAACACTTCGCTGACGCTTCATCTAATGCACCGAATGCATCTTTCCTCCCGTCTCCCTGTGTCCTCTTGGGGATCTTTGTCTTTGCATGTTTATTTATGTATTTTTTTGAGCTAGATTTATAATATATTTTTTTTACACATTTCTGGGTCTCCTTTACCATTGAACAGAAAAGCGAGGATGTAGTAGGCCTCTAAGAAGCGTCTGTAGAACTGACGGAATTCACGAGCGCCGGTAAGCGCCGGGTACGGGCGGCTGAGAAGCGCTGAGGTGGCACGTCACAAAAATGCAGCACGAAGCTCTGGGGACAGGCGCTCGCCATCGGATCTCCGGTGACTGAGAGGCTTGGATTTGGGCAGCCAAGTGGCTCCGAAAGGGAAGGTCAGCCAAAGGAGGGCCTTTTAGTCACTTAATCCACTGCCGGCCTGGCTCGTCACCATGGGGGGGGGGGGGCGAGGGAACGGAAGCTGGGACACGGGGCATCGTAGAGAGACAGGGGGAGTCAGGCCCTGTGTTCACCACACTCTAGCTCTGTGGCCGCTGCGCGTCACCTGATCTCAGCAACGAGCCATTTCCCGAGCGTGGTTGGGGGACCGGGGATGATGTCACGCACCTGCGTTCACGAGCCGGTCCCTTTGTCATCGAGAACTCCACTACCTGGCACCTGAGGTTTTTTCTTTTCTAATTAGAAAAGAAAAACGAAAACTAACCCTGAGCAAAATGCCGTTCGCGCAAGATGCTCCGACCGCGTCCGACCGCGTCTGGCTCGGGGCCGCCCCCAACCCTCTGGGCCTGGAGCAAGGCCTGGGGAGACGGCCAATCGGCCTCTTCCTGGCCCGGGGTGACGGCTGCTCCCTGATCTCGGCCTAGAGAAATCCTTGGCGTTGTTCTCAGGGGCACGGAGCTGGGCCGTGGGAAGACGTCAGTGCCCACTCGTTCCCGGTAGGGACAACATTGCTCGGGGCACGTGTCCCAGCGATGGTGGCTTAGCGCGGCCGGTGTCCTCCACGGAGGACATGTGACGTCCCCGGTGGCTCACCCGGTGTGACTCTCCAGGCACTTCCTGCCGGGAAGTGTGGGGATAGATGCACAGAAGCACAGAGGGAAGAGGAGAAGGGCTGGGACCGAGATGAAATATTTAAATGGGGAGGTGGCACCTTCTTGAGCTTTGAAAATTGAGAGCCATGCAAATCCCTGTGGGGCTAAATGAAAGTAGAGATGGGGAGAAATTGGAGAGGGAGAAAAGGCGACAGGAAGAGATCAGTAGGGAAGGAGGGAACGGGAGGGAGAAAGGAAAAAGTGGCCTGATGGGGGGAGGGCAGGAAAGGTCGAAGCTCAAGCAAAGGGGACAGGACAGGCCACCAAAAGATAAAATTCAGAAACTATACGTAGAGATCAGAGGGGTCCCAGAAAAGACGTGTTTAAAAACAGCGAAGGCAGTGGCTTTTTGAGAATCCGATGAAATGCGGGAATGCAAAAAAAGCTGACAAACTCCCCATGTGCTATGTGGTTTCGGGGTGTTCGTAGGTGGCCTGAGGCCACCATGGACGCCTCCTCGTGGTGGTGGTGTGGGGGGGTCTGCCTCCCGGGTCCTCAGCCGGCGTTTTGGGACAGCGATACGGGTCCGGAAGGCAAGCAAAGAGTTTGCGAGTGTTACCATTTGGTGTCTTCTCAACGGCATAAAGGTCACTTTTCCAAATCCATGCAGGATCGTGTTTGTTTAGTCCGTCTGTGGATAGTATTTAATTTGAGGAGTTTAGGGGTTGCTGGAGTTTTTTTAAAAAAATGACCTTTAGAAAATGGTCCAAGCGAACGAGGGCCATGACCTCAGGTAACACGACTTAGGGTTTTCCAGGGGGCCGGCTCTGGTGTCTACGTTCCATACTCAGGGAATCCAGCAAGGGCCTCGTGAAGGACAGACTGAGCAGAAACGGGGCACCTCGCTTCCAGCATACACAGGTCTCTGCTTTGAAATAGTCATCCGTGTGCGCTTCTCCCTGTCCCTCTGGTTCATAAGGCCCCGGAGGGAGTTAACAACCCACGTCCGATTCTCCCGTGCGTCCCCAGAATAACTAGCACATTGTCTTGTCTGTAGTAGACGCTCAAAATCAGTGTTCGTTGAATGAATGAAGTATTCGTTGGGTGACAGCGCCAACGTTAGCGAGCCCAAGGGAGGCGCCACGTTTGCCGCAAACGCCCAGATCCTCTGACGCACGTCACGTGACTGCGAGACTGTCACAGGCACCGATATTATTTCTGACGGGAAAGGTTTTTTCAGACAGAAGCTGTCATTAACCACGCCCTTTGTTTAGGGCTTTCCAAGCGGCATTTACACCAGTTTAGGTGCTCCCTCCCTCCCTAGCTTCTGACAAGGACCAATTAAGTGCTCTGTCACGCTGACAGCTGAGCCAGTAATGGCTTCGCGACGTGCCCTCGACCTTCGCCGAGGCATCATCTGTCACGTCAGCGGAGCCTGCCCTTGTCAAACAGTGACATGTGATTTAACACACGTCAGCGCATGTGTGTATTTTTTTAAATTATTTTTTTACGCCTTCAGCACCTGGTCTTCCGAGGCGGTCTCCCATCCAAGGACTCACCAGGCCCGGCCCTGCTCAGCTTCCGAGATCAGCCGGGATCGGGCACGTTCAGGGTGACGTGGCCGCAGACGAGTCGGCACGGTTTTTAGACCCCCCTTTTTCTCCTCTCACTCGGTTCATAATCCCCCACGTGGGCTCTTCGGATCCACCTGGTTTCAACCCCTCGTTTCTTAGGGCCCGCTCTGCACTAGGACACACGTGATCGGATGCCGTTCTCACGGCAGCCCCACGGGAGCGCCGGTGTTCTCAAAACGCTCTCGTTTTCACGGGCCTCCGAGGGGCCTGTGGCCCCTGGTCCTGAGCAGTGTGAGAACAGGGGCTGGGAGGCGTAGCCGTGCGGGCTTCTGGTTCCTTCGCTGGAGACGCGGTGGGGAGAAGGGAGAACTGGACGCCTGGGGAGTCAGCGCAGCCGCTGTCACCTCCCAGCCGGACACCCCAGTCTCACCCACCGCAGTGTCCCCCACCCCTGGGCAGCCCCCCGCGGGGCCCGGCCATCAAGCTAGCAGTCTCCAGAGCCCCTAATTCCTGTGCCAGGCGGGAGTGAAGTCTACCCAGTAGCAATCCTATAATTACAGGGCAGCGGTGGTTTCCTTGGAGACAATGTAACAGATCGTGAAAAGCTCCAGCCTTTACGAGGCCAAAGTGCAACATTGTGGCGTCCGCGTTGCAGCCCCGAGTTCTGCTCCCACTGCAGCCGCCTGGGGCCCCTCCCGCGAGTTCCCCTGCCTCCCCTGCCCTCCCCTGCCCTCCCCTGCCCTCCCCTGCCACCCTTCTCGCCGGGAGGCCTCGGCTCTGGGGCCAGACGGACCCGGGGGGCCGGCTCGGGCGTCCCGCAGGCCCCGCTCCTGTTTCTTTAGGAGCTGAGAGGATCTGATGGCCGCATGGTAAGGCCGGGGTGAGCAGTAACTGCCTGCAACGTGCTTGGAGTCTGGCACCACGTTTCAGACCTAAGCCCTGTCACCGCAGGCCGTAACAACACCCGGCCCGGCGTTGGAGACCCGAGTGTGGTAACAGACACGTTCTCGTCGTTCGCCTGTGGCGATTACGACCCAGTGGTGAGACTCCCAAGTCACCCGCCACTAGCGAGTAGCTCCGAAGGGGACGAAGTTAACACACAATGATGCCGGAGAAAGAGAGCAGGTGGGGTTCACCCCGCTGCGGTCAGAGCCAGCCACAGCCTCGGCACGGGCCCGCGTCACTCTCTCCCAGTGCCCGTGCACACTTCTGTCAGTTACTGATTGCTTAGGGTTTCGATAAGCCTTCCCCGTAAAAGCGAAACACCAGCCACAGCTGTCACCGTCACCGATGGCAACGCTAAGCCCTATATTCTGAAAGGATGAGGAGCGCCCGGAAAGGGGAGGAAGAACTGGCCTTCGCCCTCGAGCTTAGTGAGTGGTGATGCTTTTATTCCTTGAATGATGAGGGGGGTCCGGAGGGCTGGGGACGGGGGGTTACAGGAGGAGGGAAGATGGCGCCGCTTCTGCAGAAGACACCCCTGGAGTACACGGGGGGGTGGGGGAGTGGGCCCCGGGACAGCCTTTCCCACCC
Organism: Macroglossus sobrinus; assembly: GCA_004027375.1. Taxonomy (NCBI): domain Eukaryota; kingdom Metazoa; phylum Chordata; class Mammalia; order Chiroptera; family Pteropodidae; genus Macroglossus; species Macroglossus sobrinus. The sequence continues at coordinate 5,911 of PVKZ01005938.1, read as the reverse complement.
GGGAAATCGGGACTAATCCAGGCGAGCCTCGGGTAGCTCCCAGGGCGGATGCCAGCCTTCCTGGGGGTCCCCGCCGTGCCCCTGGTGCCGGGGCCAGGGACTCCAGCCCAGTCCCGCTCCCGCAGCCACCTGTCCTCCGCCCAAGCACCTGCGCGGAGCCCGTCCTCCGCCCCTCCCCCCTCCCTGTGGCGTCTGGGTCCGGCCGGTTCTCGTTCGGTTCCGGGACGGTTTGCATGGTGGGCTGTGCCGACGTCCTCCTGTCACTTCAGGGGGGTCTCCCAGTCCTACGCCCCTGACTCCGCCCCCAACCCTGCCGTCTCCCCGGAGCACCCCGTCTCCGCACTCCTGGGGTGCAGGCTCTGCCCTGGCTCACGCGGGGAGTGGACGCGAGTCCCCACAGGGGCAGGTCTGGCCTCGGCGAGGACCCCGGTTCCGTCCAAACCCTCGCTGCCCGCTGCACCCCTCCACGGAGCCGCTCAGGGACCCCCGTGCCCAGCCGGCGGCAGAAGCGGTGGCTGCAGGCTGCGGGGCAGGTGCGGGGCAGGTGCGGGGGCCGGGCCGGCGCTCAGGCCGTAGGTGTGCGCATGCGTGGGCGGTGGTGGGCGGTGGTGGCAGCAGCAGAGCTGTCATCGCCGTGCGAGGCAGTGGCTGTGACTGGCGGGAAGTGAGAGACGTGGGTTCGCTGTGTGTTTTATTATGTGTGGCGCTCGTCGGAAAGGCTGGCTCGGGCCAGCGACCCACCCGGGGAGGAGGGCAGGAGGGGCGGGCGGCGCCCCGCAGACTTGCCGCAGCGGTGTGGCCTCTGGGCCTCTGGGGTCTCCGGTCTCTCCCCTCCCCTCCCCTGGCGCCGCCGGTCACACGCTGGCAAAGTCGCAGTCGTAGTTGGTCATCCGGCACATAATGAACTTCCACTGGCGGTCCCTGCGAGAGAGAGAGAGAGAGAGAGAGAGAGAGAGAGAGAGAGAGAGAGAGAGAGAGAGCCGGGGTCAGTGGGGGAGGACGCCCTGGGAAGAGCCCCCGCGGGGGAGGGTGACAGACGGAACAGGGGGGCAGGGGTACCCCAGCCTCCTCTGTGAAGTCCCTGGGACACAGACGCTGCCATCCCCAGTCAGGCTGCATGGTGACGGTGACAAGGTTACAGCTGGGGGGGTCGTGTCCACCACCAGGGGCGGCGACCCCCGGCTCTGTCCCAGACGTGCCCAAGGACTCGTGGGAGCCCACACGTTTGCCTAAGGCTGGCCCGCTGACCGGGTGCCTGCTGCGCAGGGTGCCCCTGGGTCCCACGGCCCTCAGCAGTGACAGGGACGGGGACCGTGTATAAATATGCACAAAAGGTCAGTCACACTCAGATCTGAGTTCCTGAGAGTTCACTGCTAACCTCTCAGGAGCTCATTTGCCGGTGATGGGATCGTCACCGGGCTAAAGGTAGGTCCAACCAGCGTTTCGCCACCCGAATCTTTCCACTCCTCTCTGCATGAGTAGGGAGAGAACCCTCGCTTTCTTCCTATGGTTCTGTTTTGATGTATTTACGGTAGGATTGGGGCGCTGCTCGCGAGAGGAAGGGTACAAGAAAGTAGGTGCTGTGTTTCCCTTGGGTTATTTAAATCCCATCTTCCACTCCCCCCGCGGTTGGTCCGTCTGTGTGTTTCCGCTCTCCAGTCCCTCCCCTTCCCTCCCCCTTCCCACCACCCAACGCAGGGCTCAGGTGCAGAGGCCGAATGGGGGGCCCTGTGTGACAGGGACCCGCCTGCAGCCGTCTCGTCTCGTCCTCCCCTCGTGTGATGTTTGTAAGAAAAGACTCTCTTTGAATGTGAGCGGAGGGAAGAGCTGAGGACATCACAGGGGGCCACGCTGGGCTGGCCTTCCTGCTGCGGGCCGGGGGGCCCCCCGTGTCCAGGGCTGGGCTGCTGTGTGGGGTGGGCCCACGAGACTAGCTCTGTTCCCATGGCCTCCCACCGTCCGGCCAGGCTCCCGCTCATCCCAGACCAGGCAGGAAACGGAGATGAGGGAAACCCCAGATGGAAACTCTTGCTGACAATGTACTCTGAGCCGGGAGCTCACCCCCTGCCCCCCGTCCCCCGTCCCCTACACCGGCCTGCGGGGCAGGCTCACCTCTCCACGGCCGAGAAAGTGGTTGTCGCTCCCCGCATGTAGTAATCGTAGCTGTAGGACACCATGTCCATCTCCTCCCCGTAGTGGCCCGGGTATTCCGTGGTCAGCCTGCGTGGGAGGAAGGGAAGGTTATGGGGGGAGAGACACACAGAGTCGCTGCTCCTGCGGGGGCCGAGCGGGACGCGTGCCCCCGAAGAAGCGATGCCGTTTGCACATCGCGGGGAGAGAGCCCCTGCGGGACCCCTCCTGGCCACGAGAAGAGGGCCGACTTCCTTCCACTGCCCGCCGCCCTCCCCTGGACGCGAGACTGTGCCCGAGGGGGACACGGGCAGCTCCCGGGCCCAGGGGGGCCTGTGCACTCGCCGTAACGCGGGTCCGTTCCGTGCGCGTCCGCGGAGCCGAGCTTCCCACCTCGGCAGCGCCGCATTGTTAGTGGGTCCTGAGATCAGCGTAGCTGGCCATTGCCGATCGAGCTTTGTGAAGAGGAAGGAGAACAGACTCCGGCAGAGGATGCCTTGCACACGGCGAGGCTGGGTTCTTGGGTCTGCGTGTAAACACTTTGTTTCTGTGTGTGTGTGTGTGTGTGTGTGTGTGTGTGTGTGTGTGTGTGAGTGTGAGTGTGTGTGTGAGTGTGTGTGTGTGTTTGATGTGTGTGTGGTACTTTCCTCTGTCTCTCTCCTTTTTTTTTTCCTGCAAGTCATGATTGAAAAAGTGCTTGGAAAGCATTGGGGTGCACGTGAGCTCGCCCGGGGCAGTGTTTGCTGCGGCCAGCGCTGTTTCTGGGGCACCGAACAGTCCCTGGTGCATAGTAAGTGTTCCCCGAATAGATCGATGGCCTCGGGATGGTCCCCTAACCTCAGCGTCCTGGTCTGCAAGCGCCCGTGGACGGCTGCCATCGGTGCCGACACAAACACGCGTGCTGAGTCGTTAGGGGCGATTTCGTTTTCCTTCCCCCCGTCTCCTCTTTCTTCTCTCTCCTCCAAGACGAAGTCGGTTCTGGGCCTCTCGACACGTGGGGTCTGCCGTGTCCCACCCCGGAATAAGCCTCGTTCTCATCGGGATTGTCGGGACGTCGGTGGCCCTTCTGATCCGAGACGGGTCCCCCAATGCCTGCGTCTGCCCCCGCACGGCTGCTTGAGAAGCAACGAGCCGTGTGTGTGTGGCAGAAAAGCCTTCCCCCGTGCAGACTCAGCCTTCAGGGATTGTCGTGAGAGCTTGCGGTGACGGACGCCTGGGCCGGAAGGTCTCCTAGGAGGCACCCGGGGCTGCCAAGTCAGGGAGGGCGCGGGGTCTGCCAGAGCGAGCCCCGCTCTCGGGGTCATAGTCACCCCTGTCCCCACATCCGTGCTCGTCCCCTGCGTTTCCTCCCCCCCGACCCCAGACGTGCTCGTGCCCTCCCAGGCCCCCAGGCCCCCGCCCCCGCCGCAGCGGGCCCCGCGGGCGCGGGGATGAGGCTCCGCCAGTCCGGACATCGTTTGTGCGAGGAAGGGACGCGGGACAGGACTTCCTCTTTCTGATGGACATCTTAAAGGGCGGATGCGGGGCTCTGGTCCCTCCGTCTGCCAGCCCTGAGGGGCCCAGCCCGCGCTGGGCCAACGGGGACGCAAAGGAAGGGGAATGTGTTTAGAACGTGAATGATGCGAATTAGGATGAAGGAATGTGGGGTGAGAGGCGTTTCCCTCACTTCAGGGGAATGCAAGATTGTTTCCAGAACTCTCCAGCCCCTCTCTGGCACAGTGTATCAAAGGCTAGTTGCCAGACAAAACCGTTGGTACATGTTAGGCAGAATCTACCTCCGGCAATGCGGCCTCAGGCTACCTCCAGTTGCCAACGCTTATTTGGAAATAATCAGGCTGGATTGTGAGTTTTTTAAAGTGTTCGCTGATCTGCCTTCCTATTGCTTGGAGAGTGAAATACATTTGAAGTGGGAAAGAGAGGCCTGCGTTTAAAAAAAAACACACACATGAAGTTTTAAGCTTCAAGTGGGGGAAAAGTTATCCAGCGCTTTCTTTAACAGGCTTTCTCTATCTCTTTACGTCTGGTCCAGACCGGGCGGGCCCCGTTCACCTGGGCTGCTTGTGTGGGAAGCGTCTGTGCAGGAGACGGAGACGGCCGTCTGGTGAACCTACAGAACGCCCTGGAGCGCGCTCACGGGTGCCTCTCCGTCGTGGTCCCAGAGATGTTGTCATTTAGTTTCTTGAAAAAGCGGCATCTGTTTGCGGCCAGCCCCCTGGCTTTCTGCTCTCGCAGGTGACAGGTGACGAGGAGCGAGACTCTTCCAGGACAGACCAGCTTGCCAGCGGGCGCTGCGTCAGAACCTGTGAGTTAGCTTTGCAGAGACGAGACGGACGGAACCCGGATGCAGTTGTCCCCAGAGGCAGGCGCTGGCCTCTCCCCCGAGGAGCTGGGGAGACTGGTCAAGTGGGACCTGGTGGCCAGGGCCTCCGCGGGCACCAGAGTGTCCTCTGCGGAGACACCCTGAGCCCTGGCGTCCGGGAAGGAATGTCACATGTGCATGCCCATCTGCATGTGGCATTTTGGAGGTTTATATGCTCAGGGAACGCAGCCCCGGAGGCATCTGTGGCTTAACTTAAAAGGGGAAAGTCCCTAAGTGTTTTCCAAACGGCTCTCTCGGAGCGAGCGTGTAGCTCGCCGTCCAGGCCCAGGTCCAGCCGGGTCAGCGAGCACACTGGTTGCGACGGGCTCTGGCTTTCGTCTGCCGCGTCAGCTCCGGCCAGCTAAGGACAGCGCTGTCCCCTCTGCTCCCAGCTCAGGCAGCCGGCGCCCTGGCCCCTGTGCCTCCATCCGCGTCGTTCGCGTGTCCCCCACAAGCCCGAGAGCGCGCAGGGCTGTGCCCAGGGCACGGGGGTTTGGATGCGGGGACACCTGAGCCTGGACCTTGGAACAGGCCACAGCTGCCGCTTGTAGCTCCCTCTGTGTGGGTGGCGTGTATATTCATGACGCTGTGTGGTTCCGTGTCACCATTTCCGCCAAGGAGGGAGGCAAACGGGCCGGCCCATGCGCGCCTGGCAGGCGCTCGACGAATACAAGTCGTCACCGGCATCATCCCCGTCGTCACCGGTGTCACCCCCGTCGTCACCGGCGTCACCCCCGTCGTCACCGGCGCCGTTAGGATCAGAGTCGAAGCCTGCGAATCATACTTGTTTTCTGTCCTCTCTGCTCGCCGGCCGATGGACTGGGTTCACGAAGGGTGGCGCGAGCCGTGGTTTCCGGGCTCCGGGGAGGGGGACGCGGTAGAGGAGGGGGAGAGAGGGGGCTCCGTCCGCGATTGTGAGGGTTGCTCCGCTCCGAGTGGCTGCGCACCCAGTGTCTGTTGTCAGGGGAGACGAGTGCACAGAGCCCTCCCCCCGAGTCTGATGGCCGGGCCGGGGCGTCCAGCCTCACGCAGGGAGTGCGGGGGACAGCACCTCACGGCCCGGAGTCACGAGGCCATGTAGGAAGCAGTGGCCTCCGTTCTGTGCATCTGTGGTGACATGCTGCGTTTGCCACACGGACCTGTGACAGGGCTGGTGTCTCCCAGAGAGAGTCTGCAGGGAACGGTAGTTCTCAAACAGGTCCGGCCCGGCAGCCTCGGACATGATGAGAAGTTAGTGCGATACGGGGGAAGGACACTGGGACACGAGTCAGGGGCCACCCCCGCCCCATGGAACCGCCGGGCGATGCTGGGCAAGTCCCTTCCTTGCTGTGTTGTTCTGTGTGTTTCTTTTTCTGCCAAAGGAGGGGTGTGGAGCACGGGGCTGGCAGCCTGGAAGGTCCCTCCTGGTGGATATTATTCTAG
>PVKZ01005937.1:0-43283 GCA_004027375.1 Macroglossus sobrinus | reverse complement strand
AAGGCCACTTATAACTTCTACTGACTAAAGAAGAACTAATGTCATTATTTTTGCATTTTTATTCCTTCAAAATCCCATACCCAATGGTTCAATAATAAAAGTATAAAAGTTAAAAAGTTGTCATGCTTTGTATCTATTACCATAAATATTTTGTATTAATTAGATGGTTAGTTATAACTTAAGTTGCAACCAAAAAACTATTATAATCTGACGCAAACTCACAATTAGAACCTCAAGCATGGGAAGTCAAATTTGCTATTTAATTTATAGTACTAAGATTCACGTGTTTGGGCATATACTTTTCACAATTAATTTTCTCAGTATGTTCTATTCATTCTTGTACTTTAGAGTGCTTCTGGAACAACAAAATATTCTGTTTCAATTTTCCTAAAGTTATGGGACCATACAAAGTATAACTGCTTTTCTGTAAGGAGCTGGGCTCCATTCACCATTCATTGTTTTATGACCCTGGAGCCACTCTCTCAGAATTTTGTATAACAGAGATTGCAATAAGGCTAAATGAGATTTTGCAGGCAAAGAAAGTGCTTCACCCTACCTGGCACAGAATGAGGTTCTTAAGAATGCCGTTACTTTCTATCTCTTTGCTTCAGTATTCTTGCTCCAGCACAAGTGCTTGTGATGATTCATGGCTCGTTGTCATGCCTTAAAACTCACCTTGTTTTTGACTGAGCAGCATTGTGTTTCAGAAGAGGAAATAGATTCCTGATGTCCTCTTTCTCATCTATCAATTTTTATGTTATTGATTTTAATATTCTGCTCATTAGACAGATAATTTAATTGTCTGTACATACTTTGGATTAAAAAATGAATGAAGACAAACAGATTTACTTTAAACAACAAACTGGAATCCCACAACTTGAAGTGACATTTGAAACAAAGGTTTCATGAAATCCTCCTTTAAACTCTAAGTCTTTTCTTTACCATCAACTTGAAGTGTAACTGTTTTCCTGCTTTATATTCATAAGAAAAGATGAAGTTTAATATCAAGTCCATTGGAATCCCTTCAGAAATGATTTTTTTGTATTGTTGACTTCAGGGGTAATTTGTCTTCAAACAGAGATCACGTTATATGGGTTACTTAGGAAAGTGTCTGCCATTTTAGGTTGCAACCTGCAGCTTCGCTTTTCACCGGAAGCTGTGCAAAGCCATATGTGGTAGGGTAAATTGAAAGAAGTCCAGCCGGTGTTAACTTGTTCCATGAAGATCTAATGATATACCTACTTTTTTTTGCTGAGGATGCTTTTGTACCAAGAAAGAGCACAACTGAGAGATGCAGGTACCCAATGTCTGACTGATAGCAGATGTGAATCTTTTCTAACAGGTATATAACAAACAAACCTTTAAACAGAATCCAGCAGTTCTTAAATTAAGAACAAGCATACTTATTTTATTTTTTCTATAATCCCATTATTTTGTGATTCAAATGTTAAGTCGTTCTATCTTATTTTTCAGCTATATCCAAAAAAGAAAAAAATTTCTATACCCTTTGAAAGTTTCTAGCCTCATTTCACAGATGAAGCTTGGACAGTTTACTCAGATTTCTTCTTAGGACTAGAAACTGTTTTTTCTCCCTTTAAGGTAAATGATTTTGAAGTCAATATGCTATGTTATTTCCGGTGTAAACAGGCACAGTCTCTGAACAGTACTAGGTTTGAAGTAAGCTTGGAGATTTGTCTAGATTAAATTTAGATCTGCTTTTAGATTCAAAATGACCCAATACATTCAATTTCAGAATCACCTTCTTTGTTTGCTGTGATGTGGATTAGAGACTGCACACCCTGAGATTTTCATTTTCCTTTTTGAGTATGCAAGTGACATTTTCCTGTTCATCTGAAGAATGAAGTAAACCCGATTAGATTTGTTCTCCATCTGGGAGCAGGAAATTAACTTTGAAAATGATTTAAATCTCTTGCCTGGGGAGGGACTTTTACTGCCCTGAGTTCAGTAGTTCAGTTTGACAGAAGTCTCTGCCAGATTTCTAATACATAGTTGTGTTTAAAAGAAGGATGAAAATGAGCTGCTTTAAATTTTATTAACTGAATTCTTATATCAGGCCCAATTTGGAGACTGTTAGATTGACAAATTTGGCCCAATAAACCTTTTAAGTAGACATATATTACTAGTTTCAAAGGATAAAAAATCCAGGCTTTTGTGTAGAGAATTTCTTCAGGTCTGACAATTATTCTATGTGTGTGTGCGTGTGCGTGTGCATGCGTGTGTGTATCTTATATGGTAACTATAAGGACAGTGCAAGTCAGAAACTATGAAAAATGAACTCATAGTCTATTTTGATAATCAAATAAAATGACAAAGTCATTCTGACACATTTCTTTTGTAAACATAATGTGCTGAAAGTATATAGTCAAAGATATTAAGATGTTCACATAAATAACTTTATTTTGAAATTTTTATATAAACAGATGCCAATTTTAGAGTTTTTTCTTCTCACTTTGTTTATTTACACATAGCCATAATTAACATTGGTGATAACAATATTCCCTTGTGACTATTTGTTACAACCTCACACACATATTTGTGTTTATATGTACCTATTCTCTAATACTGGATTTTCCCCCCCAGGATCCTTTGTTTTATGCCCTGAGAATAAAATTCCTGATTTTTCCTTTATGCTTATACTTCAAATCAAGTTCTTGTTCAGTATCTATCCAGCAGAAAATAGTTTAGCTTAAGTGAGGTTGTGGTAGAAAACAATTCCTAAATTTCTCTCTCTCTCTCTTTTTTTTTTAATGATTTGTTTCTTGCTCCTATTATATATTTATTGGGAATTGATTATATTCTGATTTATGCCTTTTTCATTCAAAGATTCAGGCTGATAGATCAGTTTCTACTGGGATATTATCAAATTTATGGCAGAGAAAAAAAAGCAGAGGTGCTTTTAAATTTTCTGCTTGAAAGATATAGCATCATGCCCCTCATATTTAATTGACCAAATCTAGTCATGTGGCCAAGCCCAATGCCTGTAGGGCAGGGAATATAATTCTTGCCTAAGGAGAGGTTTGACAGGGATGCATCTCAGATATTCGAAATAAATGTAACTGAAACCACAAATAAAATACATTTTATATGACTCCCTACACATATACACACATAAGCCAGTGCAGGAACATGATAGGTGCTCAATAAATGTTTGTTGAATGGATCAAAGAATGAATGTATCCATTGACAAAAAATTACTATGTAATATACTCTGATATTACTATTCTATTGTATTCCCTTAAATTGTATTCTATTTCATATTGTAACGTGCTAATCATGACTCACTAAATTGATTTCATGACCTACAATTTAGAAACACTGATTAGCAAGTGTAAGACTATGCAGATAATATTTGCAATCCTTGATTCTGTTCTTTTTCCTATAAAAACATAATAAACATTTTTTAAACATCTTCTGCGTGTATGTGTTAGCATTGGTGTTATGAAATAATCATAAAGTTTAATCAGACATCTAAAAAGCTCAAGGTTAATACCTACACAATTAATATAAAAGAAACATATGGAGATAACTCTTATGAGAGAGGTAGAAAAACTGAGAGAGAATTGTAAAGGTTTCCCTAAGGAAGTGATGCTTAAACTAAGTCATGATAATGAATAATAGGATTTTGAATCATAAGAAAGAACTGCATAAGAAAATTCTCAAAGGTGTGAAATTTTATGGTGAGTTTGAAGAAGGCCAAATGCTCAAAGAGAAGAGTGGTCAGAAATATTGACAAAAAGTGAGTATTCATACATAACCAACTGACTATTGTTCATCTACTAGATATGTCAGTAATCCTACCCCTTTTAAAGGGAAGCAGAAAGTTGTGAAAATTAGAATTTTGTTTCATAAACAGATCATATTTAAGGTTTACAAATTCCCTCACATTATCTCACATATTTATTAGATGAACTTTTTGTGTCTTCCAAGTGTACTGGGCTGATTTTTTTCTCTTTTTAAAATTTCTCCCATTTGCCATTTGCCTTGTACAAATTAGATAGTTGTAGAACAAATTTGCCTCTATTTCCTTATCTATATAAATAATTTCACAAAACTTACCTTCTATGTCCTTTAGGAAATAATTTGACAGCATGTAACCAAAAAAAAAGGCATAATGTTTTAATTACATGAGAACTAAAAGGATAACCCAGAACAGAAAGAATGGCCCAAGAGTGTTGAGGCCAACATCACTGAGTTCCTGTAGTTTTTCCTCATGCTTGCATGATAATTCTTGCCTTTCGGTTAAAATATCCATATACCAGGCAGAAAGAAGAAAGAGACAATGAAAAATAGGCAAGCCTAAATCAGCAATCTAAACTTTTCCAGGAACTTTTAACTTTGACTCACATCTTAATAGCCTTAGTCCATATATCAATTAGTCATTTCCAGCTGCAAAGCAGTCTTAGAAATAAATTCAAACTGTGATACTGCTACCTTGAATAAAATTTGAGTTCCTGATAATAAGTGGAGAATGTTAATTGCCACATTCTCCTACCTCACAGTGTTGTTGAAATCAAATAGGAGTATAGGTATAAACAAACAAGTAATTTCAATAATCATGAGCATATACAATATTAAAAAGTAAGAAATATACAAAATTAAACTTAGCTGGCTAGTTGTTTCTGACATAAAAAATGCTTGGAAATTCCAGCAGGCAACCTACTCATTCAGACACATAGGTGCTGCATTGATGTACACAGTATATAAACATTTAATTATCTATGTGTATATGTCTTTATATGTTATTCACAGATAATTTACACTAGTTATGTTTCACACATATGTAGATGTAGCCATATATAATTATATAAACAAAAAAAATAACTAAAAAATCAGATATTATTTTTTTCTTAATTTTATGCTACTGACTCAAATTTTTCCACAATGCGATTATTTTAGAAGCTCCCACCAAAGTGCTTAAGATTTACATGGCAATTTTGTCTTTTCCAAGAAGACTTTCTAACAGAAAACTTGGAATATACAGATTAACAAGGGGGGCATATGTATACATTCACCACAAAATTCACAGGCAATTTGCAAAGCTCACAGAGTTCTGAAAATTCAAGTGGAGTTTAGGAAAGTTGGCTCTGATGGACAAAGAAAACAAGACCAAAGGAAGGCATGATAACTCTCAGATATATAAATGTGTGTTATACAATTAAATAATTATTCTCTTAGTTGATAAGGACAGAATGGGTATAATGGGTTGAAGCTGCTACAAGGAGTATTTTATTAAATAATAGGGGGAAAAGCAATGGAAGCTTCCAGAAAGATGCTTTATTAGACCTACTGGAGATATCCAAGGAACAATATCATTGATATTTTGAGTAGATCTTTCTGACATAATAGAAGAGCTACTTTACCTATGTCTTCTCTGCACTTTTGAACATTTTATTTTAGTTTTTTGCACTATTGTTATGTTTACTAGAACAATTGGCTGGGAACTTTATATTATTGCATTGTAATTAAAGCAAGATAATATGCATGAAGACCCTTCCTAAACAACAAAATACTATAACAAAAGCATAAGGAAATACTATGAAATATTATTATGACTGTATTGTAACACAAAATCCTGGGCTGATACAATACTGTAGAACAGTGATCTTCTAACGGTAGCTGGGTATTCCTTGAAGTCCAGAGACTACCTCAGATGTCATGTGAGGTCAAAAGATTTTCACAATAATGGGAAGACATTAACTGCCCTTTTTTATTGTGTTGATACTTGCGCTGATGGTGCAAAACCAGTAGTGGAGAAAACTGCTGGCACTTTAGCGTGAGTCAAGACAGTGGCACCAAATTATACTAGTAGTTATCATAGTTTTCACAACCATGTACTTACAGTATGAAATAAAATAAAATAAAGCCAGTTTTAGGAGTATCCTTTGTAAAGCAATAAATATTATAAATTTTATTGAATGCTGTCTCTGAGTACCTGCCTTTTTAATATTCTGTGTGATAAAACTGGGGTGGGGGAGGTGTCTTCTACAGCGCTTCTGTTGGACTCTGAAGTTCCCAGTTTGTCTTGAGGAAAAGCACTGTGCTGTGAGCTAAACTAACTTCTTTTTAAATTGAACTTTGTCTTTTCCTGAAAAAAAAAAAAAACTGACAAACTATGATACTGACTTAGGGCTGACAGTTTCTCAAAAATAAATGAATTGAGACTATCACTTCAAGGAAAATAACTTATAATATGTTTGCCAATGAATGTGTTTGAGTTTTAAAGTGAAAATTAGAATTTAAAAAAAAACTTGCCTTTGCCACCATGAGCTTGACTGCTTTCCAATTCTTACTGACTTTTCTGAGATCAGAAGTGATATTAACGAATGACATTTTTGATACCGCATAACGAAACGTCAAAGTTTGGAAGCTCTGTATGACTCAGTGAAATAATATTTTTCAAATAACCTATGTGATGAGTGAAAGATCCATTTAACCTGTAAAATAGACCAAAGATTTTAATGTAACAATACAAAAAGGTCAATGATATGATTTCTTAAAGAACAGTTGCTAAGTTGGATATGAAACTATCACTTGTTATGTTTTGGTGAAGAATAAAAGAAACATATCCACAATCATCTGTAAAGCTTACTAAAATACTTCTTCCAACTTCTTATCTGTGTGTATCCAGATATCCTTTGTATGCTTCAACCAAAGCAATATATGGCAACAGAATGAATGCAAAATGAAATAAGAGGATTCAGCTATCTCTTTTGAGGCAGACATTAGATCTGCAAAAACAATGCAATTTTTTGTTACACTTCTTTATTGGGGGAAAATATAGTTATTGTTCATAAATAATATGTTTTTATGTGAACGAGTCGTGGGTTTTTACTGTTATTTGTAAGTAGCTTAGTACATAAAAAGTTTAAAATATCTCTTAATTTCGAATATTGTAAACACCAATTGATGTTATCATACAAATAAATGCTCATTGGGGTATTCACTAATTTTTAAGATTATCAAGGAGTCCTGAGACCAAATATTTGTGAACCACTGCTACAAAGAAACCATTAAAACATCATTGTTTAACATTATTCCGTTATTTATTTAATACAATTTAGATTTTGATCCATTTGTCACTTTTGTGTTCTTCCTTTTGTCCCTAGCTTTGGTTTGTTCTCTAATATTTATTTTCACCATTCAGATAAGAAGACAGTCTCCTTAAGCTTCCTGTACTTTTTAAATCATGAAGCTCTCTGAGGCCATTGCATTTCTCACTGTGTTTCACATTAGGTCTGTATTTCTTTTGTTCTGGAATTATGTGGTAAGTCAGAAGCCACGTGCCATGCTATACTGGTAGACCCACTATGGGGATGGGGAGGAGGGAAAGACCCTGATTCAAAGCACTTGCTATGCCTTAAAGCTACCATGTTTACATCACTCTACACGGAGCTGGTTTGGAAAGAAATGCCCATAGTTGACTCCTCGTAGGAACTGGCTCCAGCACACGCTAGGCCCAGGTCAACATTAGTGGCAAGGGATTTCTGTCTTTTATGTTTAAGGAAAGATAATTCCTTATTTTTCCTGTTTATCTGTGGTGATGACGCTGACATCTCTGTCAAAAATTAGTCAGTTTGGTTTGTTTTTACCTCTCTAAATCTAGCAGTCAACCATTGAGACCCTCAGTGTTGCGTGGGGATGCCTGGCATTATACAAGGCTGTTAGAATTATCAGACGTTCCCTGTTCTGGAGGAGCCAGATTCACATAATGCACTTTTAATGTTAAAATTGACTATTATGTAGATAACTTTATCAGTGACAGCTTTAAAGAGGAATAGTTTGCCTTGTTACTCAAAGTATAGTTATTGGTCTGCAACAGCCACATCCCCTGGGGGCTTGTTAGCAATGCAGAATCTCAGGCCTCACCCCCAACTTCATTAGAAGCTGCATTTTAACAAGATTTTCAGGTGATTGGTATGGACATAAAGTTTGTGAGTGCTAGTTTAGGGTAATTTGAGCCCTAGTGATCTCAGTTTGCTGCCTTATATTGGCAAATGCTTACCATGTAAATGCAACATTCATAAAATGTGTTATGTTTCAGGATATGAGTCAAAATATTCTATTTGCCTTATTTCTCAGTTTGTCCTTGATGTTATTTTTCCTTAGTTAATTGAAATTAAATCTCTTTTCAAATACTGGAATGTTTTTATGTATTATGGTAATCTATTTTCTTTAAAACATAGAATTTCTATTCTCTTTTAAAGCATCAGAGTCATCACTTCAGTTCCTATGAGATTTTTGTCCCCTTGAAAATATTGATGTATAAATTCTGTGGTCTGTGGAATGATCAGTCAGAGCTGGTACATATTTTTTCGTCTCTATTGATTTGGAAATTCACTTTTATGTGTTACTAAATTAGTAAAGTATTAAAACACGGTGCCTCTGAATTCTGTGAATCATCCCCCGTCCTTTGGCTATAAAGGCTAACATAATTTATTGTCATATAGTTCAAGAGCTTGACAGAGAAATTTGACATTTTTTAAAAGAAGAATACATATAAAGTGTATTAACACATTTATTGGAGTTCAAACAAGTCCCTCTAAGGCAGCTGATCTCACCCAGACTGCCCTTTAGAATTATTCAGAAGTTTTTTTAGATACTCCAAGACTGGGTTTTCTCCCCAGATACAGTGTTATTTTTCTGTGTCAGTGTTGTTCCAAACTCTCCCAAGTGGTGTAAACCAGGGACTGAGAGTCACTGCTCTACAGAGTGGCAAAGCCAAGAATAAACAGGTGTTGGGTGGGTATAGTGCTGACAACATTCTCTTTCCTAAGGGGTCTGCTTATCCTATGTCCTGGTATGGCGATTAAATCTGTTAGTTGGGTCCGTCAAGTTTATATATCTTTAATAATTACTGAAATGTTTGTTTTTAACCTACCTTTATGAAGACAGTGAAAAGACAACAAAGATCAGGAGGTTAGACTATGAGATAAATTATATAAAGCTTAATAGCTAATTTCAAGTTAAATCTGTATCCATCAAACTAAAAAGAATGTAAGAAAAATATATATGTCAATTTCCTCAAAACTGTTCTCCAAGTAAAACAATGTAAATACACAATCTCAGTTGAGCCTAAAGACATAAACACACACTAGTCTAATACAATAACCTGCAGTTGTTTGAAGCTTCACTTTTTCTGTAAGTTTCATGTCAGCTTTGCATTCTTTTTATAAATATATTTCATAATAATATATGTAATATATTATTTAATATATTCTACTTACTAACACATAATTTACAATATAGTGAATACTTTAATATTAATATGTTTAAGATTTCATCAGAAAACTTCTGTCAGAAAACTTTTCATCATTAACATCCTCAGGTTAAGTTAGAGGGAGGATAGATTAAGCTTTTCAGGTTAATGTCCGATATCATTATATATTTGTTAAAAGTATAAACATTTAGAGAGAACGTATTAGCTTGGGCTGTCATAACAAAATGCCACAGACTGGATGACTTAAGTGACAGAAAAATCTATGTTCTCACAGTAGTGGAGGCTGGAAGTCCGAAACCATGGTGTCAGTGTGGTCAGATTCTAGTGAGAGTTCTCCCCTTGGATTCTTTGTGAACTTTCATGTGGAGAGAGTTCTAGGGTGTTTCTCTTATAAAGTCATTAACCCTATCAGATCAGGGCCCCACCTTTATGACCTTCTTTAACCTTAATTACTTCTTAGAAGTTTCAGCTCCAAATACAGCCATAGTGGATATTAGGGCTTCAACATATGAATTTGGGAAAGACACAAACATTCCATAACAGAGAGGTTTTCAATTTATCACATACACCTCTTATACAACATTTACAATATGCTAGAAACACTGTTTTTGAGTATGGCTTGACCTGTGTGTGTGAACATTAGAAGAAATATATACCAAAATGAGAGAGAGACAGAGACAGACAGAGAGACAGAGATTGGTATTAAATAAAAATTATATATATTACCCATGAGCTGACATAGCCCCCTTATTCCTCCTTCCCAATGACTTAAAATACTACGTCAAAACAACACACATTGTAGCTGAGGATCCAAGAATGAGGTTTGGGAGTCTCCTTCAAGAAAACTGAGAAGAGTAAGCCCACCATGGGAAAGGAAAAAGCAGCTGGGAATGATGGCCAAACTCCTGACTATCACTGCTTAAGCCTGACTATGTTCCCACCGAAAAGCTAAAAACATTGAGCCAGTGTAGTGTCTAGAAAGTCTTCTGGAGTGGCAGTCATTCAACCACATCTGGAGAGTCAGGAACTTAAAGAATATTTCAGGACCTCTACCTTATCACCTCCTCAAATAAAAAGAGATGGGAGAGTAATAAGCTTTTGAAACCAAAAACTGTCTGTCTTTTGTTCTTCGTTACCGTTGTGCCTTGAAGCAAAGTGCTTTTTACTTTTTAAAAAATGAGAAGTGATTAATAAAAATTATAAATAATAAATAAAGAGTTTTTAAATTCAAGCAACCCAACTTCCACTTATAAAATTTATAGTTCTATGGGGCTCTGAGTTAAGATGTTCATTGTAAGCACTACTGAAGGTACTGGCTGATTGGGTGAGAACAACAGTGTTAATTTAGGCTACTAATCTACAATTTTCCCTGTCAGAGGTTTGGTCTTTATTGTATGCACATCCATATGCTGCCTCGCCCTCACCTTCAGCTCCTTAAATACCAAGCTACACTAGTAAAAGCACACTTCTTTTGCCAGTACAATACTCTCAACATTTCATGGCCAAACATTTCACATATATCTTTGCAGACACAATTTTTATAAACAGACAAGAGAAAAATTCTGAGAGGTTCTACATTAAATTACAACAGGCAGGAGATTGGGAGGAAGAGGTAAGAGATTAATCAGTTAATGGAACCACAGGTGGAAACCAGCAAAGGACTGTTCACGATCTGAATGTATGTTAAAACTTTGAATCAACCTTCAGGTGGCTATCTCAAAAAAATAGCTGACCACCAGACACCACCACATCCCACATATGCATGAAAATTCCAGGATGTTTCCCACAACCAGTCCTGAAGTAGAAAATAGTTCTTCCTTTTGGATTGTGCATCCAACCCAGAATTGCCCTCGCTTCACCTTTTCCTGTCTTTCTTATCTACAGCCAATGTAAATTCTTTCAAAGCAATTTATATCTTTCTTCCCCAAACTCATTGTATGAAAAAGCCCTGTCAGCTCTAGGATGGGAGACACATTGGTCTTTTTTATCCACCCTGCTGCAGGTGGTTCCAACTGCATGACCCAGGACCAGGTGCCTTTCTGGCTGACGTATGCCTCAGTAAGGCCTCTCATTCAAAAAACTTTCAGCCATAAAAGTTTTTG
The DNA here is from genome assembly GCA_004027375.1 of Macroglossus sobrinus. Classification (NCBI taxonomy): domain Eukaryota; kingdom Metazoa; phylum Chordata; class Mammalia; order Chiroptera; family Pteropodidae; genus Macroglossus; species Macroglossus sobrinus. The sequence goes on along the minus strand of PVKZ01005937.1, from coordinate 31,943 downwards.
TTTAACAAAACCGAACAAAATGGCCAAATTGACCACGTTTTAACTACAAAGAAATCTTGAGGTCGTTGACCTCATACAAGCATAAAATTCCCATAATATCATCTGCATGGATCACTCAATAATTTTTCTTGCACATATGTAGGGACAAAAGTCAAAATTAAAAATTTTTTCTTAAATCTTCTAGTCAAATAAATAGTTTAGGAAGATGCGTCAAGTTTGTACTGACTTAAAGCAATATCAGGTATTTTCTTAGAGTGAGAGGCAAAAATAGGGAGGCAACTGAGTTTTAACCTCTTTTGGGCTTTGGTGGATCAAGCAGCATGAGTGACCAGGGAGGGCAGTGTCTCTGCTGTGGTCCCTTAAGGGGGATTGTCTCACGGTCTGGTTTGCAACTGTTGGCTGGTTCACAAATATGTTTCCTGTGTATGGTTGTTGAAAATAAGGAAAGAGATTTCCCTCCTCTCCTTTTTCTTAGAGGCTTTACTTTAGAAAAACTTTCTAAGTACTATCTTCTCTCTAAAATGTACATAACTTTAGAAAGCTCAGTAGGCCATTTGTCAGCTTTAAGATCCAGGCAGGAATGTCTTTTTCAAGGACCTAGGCTACATATTTTTGGAATATAAATATCAAGGGAAATAGCACTCCTATTTCTCAGTTTTTGAGGGAGGGCAGGAACCTAACTTTGGTGGGTGCCTTGCTCGCAGTTGCAAAACTACAGCCTGTCCAAAAGATAAGTTTCGTTTTCCTCTGGATAAAGACAACTAATACAGATGGTCACTCCAATTAGTAGGTTAAGTTAAGATGAACTATGTGTGACAACCGGTACTGTCAAGTCCTCTTACTTGAGGACTAGTTATTGTTGATTTTGAAAACATGCAGGTAATTGATTGTATCAGCTTGGCTATGCCAATTTCTATTCATCTTTGCACTCTGAGCAGATGGCCTGTGATGCACATCACATTCTGGTTTAATGCTTATTTACTAATAACTTGTTTTCATTCTCTACTAGATTTGTGGAGAAGATTTCTGGATTGGGAGAAAATTTTGCTTTTAATTGTATTTCTCCAACACTGGTTTCGTTGATGTCAGACTGGTCACTTCCTCGCCAGTAATAACTATTTATTGTTCCCAGGTTCCTTTTGAAATTGCTCACATGTGATTTTAAAAGTTACTACTTTCTCATCTGCATTTCATTGCTGTCACCATATCAACTTCTCTTTGCGTCTAGAAAACTTGTGCAAATATAGACACCTTCAGAGATTCTACTTTCAATGGAAATTTGTCTTGCAGGTGCCATCTATGAAGTCCCGTCTTCTTTACATTCCTCAGTTAGAAGGTATTTTTAAACCTCCTTATTTTTAGATAGTCAGAGAATAATTTCTAAAGTTCTCTGACTTTAGTTTTAAGGGGTAAATGTTAATAGCTAATCTTTGTTTAAATTTTAACTAAGATTGCTGACCTTTATTAATGTTAATACCGATAAGATCAATTTAACTTATTAACAAATGGAAGGAAGGTACAGGCATTCCAAATAAGAGTCACAATCAATAGATTATAGATTTACAGGAATTGAGGGTAATCTAAGAATTGGGGGGAGGAGGGGAGGAAGCCCTTTTTACTTCCAAAAAGCCTTCCTTCTGAATAGACTTTTAGCTGTACTTTTCAGACAAAGTATGTACAGAAAAATGTCTATTAAAATAGATTCCAAAGCTTTTATTATTGAGACCCAGACATCGAAAATGCATCACAGAGTTTCTGTGAGAGCTTCAGAGGGAAGGAGATAGTTAACTTGAGCCAGAAGAGCTCACTGCAGCACTTGAAACATTTTGAACGTCATTTGCACATAAATGAAGAGCTTGCTTTCCACTACTGCCTGTTAAAATTTTGCAACATGCAGCTGCAGAAAAATGGGAGTCTGATTATGCCCTTGGACAGTCTGTTAGAGCCTGTAGTCTATCTTATTTTCCACGTGGTGGTCATTAATGTCAGGTCAAGTAAAAGGATTTTTTCTCCCTCTGTGAGTACTGGTATGAAATCATCAGCTTAGAGAAAACAAGTAGTTGTCTGGGTCAAATACCTCGGCCAAGCACAAAACAAATCTTTGTCAAAATCCTAAAAGGCACTAATCATCTCCGCAGCATGTCTAGCTTTAATAAACATGACAATTCACTTAAATTCATTATATTTAACACTTACTTTAAGAGCCAAGTGCTCTTAAAACTTTAAAGGAAGTAGAAGATGTAGTTCCTATTCTTAAAAGAGTGCAATATTCAAACATAATTAGAATGAACTGACTGAAAGTCCAGAAATATTTTTCCAACCTTTCTTGGTGTATAAAGTAGTGATGTACATTATCTCCTCTGAGTGGGAAGAGCTATAAATGGTTTAAATTTGTGTAATGGCTTTCCTTTCGTTCCTTCTGTTGTCTCAAGTAATTGCTTGTCTATAGCATTTTATGGCTCTCTGATGAGTACCTCCCTCCTTTATGAAAAATATAGGTGATTTGGTTTCTTCCAAAACATAAAGCTGAAGTTGATTCCTGAAGGGTGAGGATAGTATCACAACCCTGGAATACCTGGGAGAAGACAAGTTCAAAACAGAAGTAAGAAATGTCTATTTTAATCTCTTTTGTTCTGTTTACAAGGGGAAAAGTAGGCTGTGTGGAAGGAGATGAACTCAGCAATTTAAAGAGGTGATTGTATAAAATGTTTTGTCTTTGAATGGGGCTCTCAATTAGCCATGGCATTTTCCCTTTCTAGGTCAGGCTTACTTCTGATGAGTACCATGCTGTGAAAATAAAATGTCCTAATTCTTTGGGCCAATCAAACTATCTCATCAGTAAATTATTCAAGGATTTAAGAAGCCAAATCTGCAGGATGAATAAATGGATCCTGTCATTCACTTGTTAGAATCTTCAATAAAGATATGCTAAATAAAGTTAGAGTAATGGCAAATGTAAAAAAAATTGCACCAGATTCAAAACATAAGCAAACAAGACTTCATTCAAGACTATTGTAATAGAGGAGAGAGATTAAACTCAATTTCTCTGGAAAATAAAAAAGATGGAAAGAATTTTAAATGTTTGGGTTTTTTAACGGGGTGGGGGGGAGGGGAGGAAAGTTGGTGAATGTGATTAAGCATCTGTTTTTGCTAATTGATGAATTTAGACTCCTGCTCTCCCACAGAGACTGGGAGAGAAGGGCCCTATCTCCAGCCCTGATTACATTTCAGAGGGATGACTTCTAGGTCCTTAAGAGAGACATTTTCTAAGTAGAATATTTATAACTCAAAGAGGCTGAGAAAGAATCTACAATAGCAAATTTGCTAAAGTAACTGTTCTAAGGAAAGGTGGGTCAGGGGCCTAGAGTCAGGAAGGGGACTGCCTAAAGTTAAGACAAGATGAGGGGAATGTTAAGGCCACCTTGGTCACAAACAGAAATGTGAAATATGACTGGGATTTTTAAATTTTTTTCTTTCCTTCTTTTTTCCCTTTTTTCTTCCCTTACTTTCTCCCTTTTTTCCTTCCTTCCTTCCTTCCTTCCTTTTCTTTTTCTTTCTTTCTTTCTTTCTTTCTTTCTTTCTTTCTTTCTTTCTTTCTTTCTTTCTTTCTTTCTCTTTCTTTCTTTTTCTTTCTTTCTTTCTTTCTTTCTTTCTTTCTTTCTTTCTTTCTTTCTTTCTTTCTTTCTCTTTCTTTCTTTCTTTCTTTCTTTCTTTCTTTCTTTCTTTCTTTCTTTCTTTCTTTCTTTCTTTCTTTCTTTCTTTCTTTCTTTCTTTCTTTCTCTCTCTTTCTTTTCCTTCCTTCCTTCCTTCCTTCCTTCCTTCCTTCCTTCCTTCCTTCCTTCCTTCCTTCCTTCTTTCCTTCCTTCCTTCTTTCCTTCCTTCCTTCTTTCCTTTCTCTCCCTCCTTCCCTCCCTGCCATCATTTCTCTCTTTCTTTCCAGTCTATGAAATCGCACTAATGTACATTAGTACATTAACCTTTATTTTAACCTATATAATCTGTTTAAGGGAATTTAGACCAAGAGCAAATTATCATACTAGTCATACATTTAACAATAGTCACTTAGAGTGTAATAAAATATAACTATACTTGGAATGTGATAAAATCTATTTATTACAACAATACAACATATAATTGGTTTGTCATTCATAAGATACTTGAAATGTTTTGTGAGTTATAAATAAATCACCATTATCTCTTAATTTTTCAAAGCCTGAAACCAATTTTGGTTATTTTATAATATTAATGGCTTTAGAATAGAATGTACAGAATGATATTTTTATTTTGGTAGCATATAATTTGTAAAAGCTAATGTTATGGAAATAGACCTATTTTTCTAAAAGTTATATAGAATTTTTGACATTTTTTATTGGTGTTACTATAAAAGACAAAAATATTTTTAAAGTATAAAAATTGTGATTGAGACTCCTAAAAAGATTTAACATCAAAGCAATATTTCAATAATGTATATTCAAAGATATGTATCATATACCCTGTATGGGTTCAAAATAAGTTACTCCAAGATACACTTTTGTGGTATGCAGATTATTTTAAGCTAAAGGCACCTGAGACCATGCAGCCTCAAGAGAAACTTCTGCCTCTCTCACCTATCTAGGAGAATTTACCTTTTTTTTAACCTATCTGTATGGCAGGGCAAACTACTCATTACTGAACACCCACTTTTACGTGGGGTTCCCATACATGCATGTGTAATTAAATTTAGTTATTTCTCTTGTTAATCTGTCTCTTGTAGATTTAATTATTAGACCAGCCTAAAGAACATTGAAGGGTAAGGGAATGTCTCTTCCTCATTTCCAACCTTAACTCCAATTAGTTTTATTGTGTGCTTTGCTCATTCAAATCCGAGTATACATTTCTAAAGAACATGACTTTTCAGTTTTAAAATAGTTCCTAGCCTCTACTGATCTTCATAATCAGAAAATGTAATAATCCATAATCAGCCAAGACCTGGATGATTATTGACCCACTTTACCTTCTAGGGCTGGCAAAGATAAACTGATTACATATGATTCTCTATTTATTTTTACCAGTACTAGGTTATTTGTTGCCTATAGTAAAGTTTTAACCAGGACGAATCCAAACAGACAAATGTTATAGTCAAAAGCTAGGTAAAGACTTTTACTTATAAAAGCCGAGAAAAACAAAAATAAATAAGTCAACAGTTTGAGAAGACAAAAAGAAAAAGTCAAGGCTACGAAGTAAGTAGAACTTGTCGTGTAACAAAACCTAAGTTTAGCAGGCAGAATTCACTTTTGTAACCTGTTAGTTAACAGAACTAGGCATAGGCCTGTCCTCTGAATCTCAATCAATTTCTTAAAGTGGCCATTGCCTTGGACCAAAGCTAAGAGTGATATAAAAAAACTTTCTTTTTTGAAAATGACATCAGGGAAGACTCTGATACTTTCATGTCCCAATGTTGTCTTTTGGTTGGATATTTGAGAGACAAAATGATATGGTGTATAAGAGCACAGGCTTCGGAGACAGATTGCCAGAGTTTGAATTTTAGCCCTACTGCTAACTAACTTCATGACCTAGGCAAGTTACTTAACCTCAGTTTCTTGATCTCTCAAAATGGAGATGAAAGTATTCACAGGACAGGTATTGTATAAAGGTTAAATGAAGTAATAACAAGACACCACATTTGAAATCTCAACTTATGCACCAAGAGATAAAAGAGATACAAAGGTGATTTTGTAAGATAAAGCATTCTTAAAGTAGAAATTTCAAAGCTAGATGATAATATATCACTTGTATAAAAGAGATTATTGGAGATTAAGATATCTGTAAGCAGAATTTCTTTCAAGAGAGTAGTTACTGCCCTTTATCTGCCCTTCACCACCATGCCAATGTGTAAGAGTATGGATACTTCTGCATTTCCCTCAGATCAGGGAAGAAGGCTTCAATCATAGCCTTAAGAGAGCTTAGTATGTCATCTAAGTTGGTGAATACATCTTATTCCCACCTTAGGAATCTGTTGAACTTGACTATTAGAGTGAAGTCAAATTGAACTTTTTAACTTTCTTCTTCATCCTGCACTCCTAATATTGGTTCTAGAAATAAATACATGGATATTTTCTCTGGACTAGATGTTGTTTTGAGAGATGTATCCAAAGAGACTTCTTGGAGGACCATCAGTCCTCAAAATGTGGGAAACTGAATACGGATCACATGATTTCTAGGAGCTAAGGAGAGAGGAAGCGGTCTTAGAGAGTCCATTTTCCTGGAGACTGTGGGCTTTTGAGGTAGTAACATTAGTAGCCTTATGAGAGAGGGTCAGGTGATGGGATAGCAATTAGGATGTCATTTTGTGAGGCTTCTGTTCATGTAGGAACTTTCCTGATCTCCTTACCTTTCTGTGTCATCTTCCTCTGTCAAGCTAAGAAATTTGATTATTGCATGGAAGGACAGAATTTTTTAATTTACTAAACTGAAGCTGTGTTTGTAATGTAAAAAGATGACAGGCTTTATATTGCCAGTGGCAGAAACTCATATGGCCCTCTGAAGTTTTCCAGAAGAGAGAAAGAAATTTCCCAATTGAGTACATTCATAGAGAGAAGGAATAAAAAATAAAGTTACATTACGATTATATCCCAGGAGTCAAGCTTGTACAATAGACATAGTACAAATGTAAAGCAGTTAGAACTGTGATTGGCATGTAAGAAACAGTAACTGTGAAGGCTTCTTTTTGTTAGTTTGTTTTGTTTTGTTTTGCTTTAATGATTCTACTTACAGGTTTCTACCTGAACCTGGAACATTAACCATACCTGGGAATTTGTTTCCACATTTGCATGCATAGCATAAAAGCTCTTTTGAGAATTTCAAGTTTTGCTTCTATTTTATAGGTTCTCATATTTCCTGCCTTTTTTGTCTCATCTTTTTGGGTCTTGTAAATATCCTGGTCATTGATTATCTATCTAAAGTTTTCAAATATCAGTTTGCCTAACTCTTTTGAATCATGGTTTCTGTCTGCTGGACTAATGTCTGATTCATGGTTGACTCCAATATTGAATGTTGGTATATTTTTGGACATTTTAGTGATTTACTAATATTTTTCATCTACTGCTACCTGTGTTGGGCATCTAGCCTCTGGACTAGATCATACTGTAGTGGACTTCTCATATTCCCATACTGTGTTCCAGCTGCTCATGGCTGTAGCCATTCTGAGTGAGCACTTTAATCAAACAATGAGGAATCCTGTCTGTCTTCAGAACTTTTTAATTACTTAATACAATGAAATTTTTTGAGACCCTTTTCTTGTTAAAGTAACCCAATTCTGGCACAAGTGAATAAAAAAGCATTCCTTTGTACTTTTCTATATATGAACATCTATATCCTTCTACACCATGCTTATCTTTCCACATATGTACCCCAAAGCCTGAAAGTAGAAGAAAATTCCTTGCGTTAATAGAAATTCAGCTATAACTTACATCCCCTCCCACCATCTCGGAAAATTTAATGTGTCAATAGGGAGGGAGTAGGGCAGAAGATTTGGAGGCACGAAGCATACAAATTGTGGTCTTGACTTTAATGAAAACATGAAGCATAATAAAACTCTTCTTCCATCGGAAAGAAGAGAAGATGGATGTTCTTTCCACTTGTGTGAATTGCTATACAGCGATTGCACTGGAAACAGAATTGAGAGCACACACTGATAATCAAAGTGTATGTGTCTCTTTCTCAAAGGAGCTGATTTAATAAAAAGAAATGGGGAAGACACGGAACTAAGGATATAATAGAAGATGATATAATTATTGCTGACTTGAGTCCTACATATTTATAATGTGATTGGTAGTGATTTCTTTGGGTCAGTTGTTTTCTGAGCCTATTTGTTTTACTCATGCTGACAGGAACACTGCTGACAAACTACATGTGGATCATCAAATATTTACTCATTATTGAATTGATATAACACCTCTCTTCTTAAGAGCTTACTGTGCTCTGCATGGAACTTTTAAATGGTACAACTAACTTTTAGATTAGTACTCACATACGGAAACAGTAAAGCACAATATAGAGAGCGTGGGAGAAAAGGGATGGGAAATGGAATGGCAAGACTAATACTTGGTTATCTGTAACTTTTACCCAGCCATGTTCTAAACGAAATAATAGAAGAGATATTTAAGCCAAATACTCTCTCTAATTCCATGAAGAGAGCAACTGCCCAGAATTCTGCTTAAATTATTTAAGGATCGGGGTAGGCAGTTAGAACAAAATCTTTTTCCTTATCCACCTTCCCACCCCACTTTGCCTCCCTCCTCATAATGAAATCCCGAAGCAAACTTCGAGGCACCTCCTCTCCATTTTTTCTCCCTTGGTTTCTCTTGACAGTTCAGATTTGAAGCTAGTGCCCAAACCTCAACCTCAAAATGTACTTTCTTCAGTCTCATCATAAAATTAGCATTCTGTATAGGCAGAGTGGAGAAGGGAGAGGTGGATAAAAGCTGTTATAATTCTTCATAAACTCTATAAACAAGATAGCCTACACTCCACCTCTAATAGCAGGGAGAGGCAGGTATAGGAAGATGTCATTTACTGCCATGCCCCTAGGAAATTGATGTTGTTCTCTCACTTACAAATCTGTTTTTTGGCGGCTCTTGAAGTCTCATCTTGCAGAATGGCAGTCCAGGTGGGTTCAGCAGCTGCCAGGCTAAAGTAGCTGGAGGAGTTCCAGGTGGGTTCAGCAGCTGTCAGGTTAAAGCAGCTGGAGGAGGTCAGATTCAAATATAGTGGTGACAGTGTCACAATAGCAATATAAAAGAATCATCTCAACACAGAAACTTTGCTGAAATCCTCCTAGTTGCTACTATGGTGCCTGCACATAATAGATGCTTAATAAGTATTTGTCAAGGTAACCAGTTGCAACTGAGTAAAAATGTGTTACCCTTGACCAATAAATATTAAATTGAATTTATAACAATTATAAGTTGCCCAAATGTACAATTTGGTCTTAGGAAGAGGTAGGAAAAGTTTGGACTTTTCGTATCAATAGCTCCATATCTTTATTTGAATTTAGATTTCATTCATTAGATTTTGCTCCAGTTAAAAAACAATGGCTCCTCATTGCCTTTAGGACACTGTCTATGCTCTTAAACCTGGCACTAGCTTCTCCCCTCTCAACTCCTAGAAAACCTATTGTGATTATTTTTAAAAGCTTATTAAACTATGAGTGTTGCAAAATATATTTTACTAATGACTGTGTGAATATTATAGTAAGGAAAATGATTTTATTTACTTGTCATGTCTTGTTAAATAGTAAAAAGAGTTATTAATATTATAACAATTAAAACATCACACCTATGATCTCACAGTTTTGGAAAAAATGCTGAAGGCATTAAAAATACATAGTACCTATTTATCACCCTTAAGAATGATCCAATGGAGTCAATGCCTCCTTTAAGGTAAAAGGAAAAAATAAAGTGCTTAAAGTTGATCCCTGAATGTAGATAGGTTTCAAGTAAGTGAATGAAAATGGGGAAGGCCTTTCAGGAGAAATATACAAAAGTACAGAAACTAGAATATGCGTGACTTCCAGTGGAAGAGTAATAGGAGATGTAGTGGAAAGATGTAATTTAAATTGAAAAAGAAAGAAGGAGTGGGAGAAGGGGCAGAAGAAAAAGGTTTCAGAAAATTAGAAGCTAATAGTGGCTTAATGTGCTTAGAAAAAAAAAAAGACCCTGGCTCTCAAAATTACACTAAAGTTTCTTTTGCACATTCTTGCTCAATTCACCCTAAAACAAAATTCTCCTCCATATTTCTACCACTTAAGCTGATAATTAAGTGCCAAAATAAAAGATCTTAAGCTGATACTGATGAAATTTTTAGAATTATTTTCTTTGTCACTCACAATATCTTTGATTATTAGTTTAAAACATAATTTTATACCAATTCTTCTCTGTTCATTCTGAAGCATCTTATAGTTTTTTTTTATTTCCAGTCATATTTGTAGATATTTTGCTTAACATTCATTTTACTACAAGAGAATTATTATTTTCCCAGTATAAATATGAGTTGAGGCTAATGATTACTAAAGTTGCATTTTATGCTCATCTATTGTTTTACCTTTTATCACTGTAACATCATTATAATGTAGCATTATAATATCTTTATTAATATTTAGGATGTTATATAATTTGGTGATGTACAGAATATAATATTCATTGCTATGTAAATAAAAAAATTGCTCCCACACAGTTAAATTTACTTTAAAAACCCAAGAGGATTCTAAAAACAATTTTTAACACTTTTTTGAATAAGCAATACATGCGAACTGTAAAAATATTTAAGCTTTCAATAGTATACAGCCCTTTCCTTAGCAATTCATAGATTATCTTCACAGCAATGTTCTAGGCATATATAGGATTTATATAGTGTGTGTGTGTACACACACACACACACACACACACACACACACACACACACATATATAAACCCATTACAAAATTTAAAATGTTGACTATTTGAAAATTGCTCTACAAAGTGAAGTGCCAATTATACTTCCACAGTAAAACAGCAGTATATGAAGATCTCTGTTTCCTTACATCCTCATCAACATAATGTACTAACAAATTTTCTGATTGGTATTGCTTTGTAGTTTTAACTTGCATTTTTCTATTGTGAAAGAGAATTTCATTTGTTTAACATATTTATTTCTTATTTTTTGCACTATCTGTTCATTTATTTTTATCATTGTCTATTGCTTGTCCTTTTCTTATTAATTTACAGTAGCTTTTTATATGTTAAGGAATTTAGACCATGATTCTGATATGAGTTACATACTTTTTTTGAAACTTGGAGTCTCTCTAACTTTGTAGTTTTTCTAAGGGCATTATTTTTTTTCTTTATGTAATAAAAAAATGTATTTTCCCACAGCTTTATTGGGGTAAAATTTACATATAGTAAACTTTACTTATTGAAAGTGTATAATTTGATAAGTTTTAACATATGATTATACCTGTAACACTATCTCTTCAGTCAAGACAGTGAACATATTCATCAGCCTAAAAGTGTCTTCATATTTTTTATAATTCCTCTAAGCACTCCTTTAACCACCTTCCACAAAATCTGATATGTTGTATTTTAATTTTAATTCAATTAAAAATACTTTCTAATTTCGCTTTTGAAGAAACTAAGGCTTGCCTAGTTTGTTCCGCGTTTCTCAGGGATCATTGTTTTGTTGCCTGGTTCTAGAGTCCAGAAAGCTGTTATTTCATATATCTTGTCTAGTTTTTCAGATGAGAGGATAAATTTAGCCTCTGCTACTCTATCTTAGGTGAAATCTCATGTAATCAAATTTGGCATTTTTTCTCTCATAGAATCTGGTATTTGTGTTCCAACACTCATTTTTTTAAGTCATTAAAGTTTCTTCAGTATTTTTGTTTGTTTGCTTTTCTGGAATTTATTTTAGAATAAAATATGAAGTGTAGAACCAGCATCTCTACTATCTAATAGCCACTCCACACAAAAACACGTGGCTCTCTCATTGTCCTAACATTTATTGAGTAATATAGCTACTTGTCATATCCTAAATTCCAGTATGCATTTAGGTGTATTTTTTAGCTCCCTAGAATTCAGTTGCTGTTTACTTATCAGCCAGTTCCACACTGTTTTAATTTTTGTGATGTTATAAAATATGGTAGAATTAGTCCTGCATAGTTATTTTTACTTGGTCAGAAATTTTTTATTTAATTTTGTTTGTTTATTTTTCTATGTAGAATTTAGAAACATCTTGTTAATTACCTCTAAAAAATTATGGTTAGAATCATGTTAGATTCATATATTTTTTTTTGGAAGAATTGTCATCTGTAAGATGTTTAGTCATCTTTGCAAATCGTAGTAAGCCTTTTTAATTTGATCATGTTCCTTTACATTATTTGGTAGGGTTTTAAAATATTTTACTTTAGTTGTTTGCTTATTTTTCTTAAGTTTATTTCTAGATGTTTATGGCTTAATTACTTTTGTAAATATGGCCTTTTCCTTCCTTTAATTCTAATAATATTTTTATAAAGTAGTGATTTTTACTAGGGTAAACAGTGCAGGTTGGTGCACCCAGCACCAACTACTCTCCAATCTCCTTCTTCTTTGCCTGCCTGCAATATAAAGATTGTCTGAAGTAAATATTCGAGTTCTCAGCCTCAACTGCAAGAATAAATATTCACCCATAGTAGCCATCTTGTGGCTACCGAGGGACAGACCTAGGGAATGTCAGAGACATTAACAGTGCTGTTATAGAGTCATTGATCCAACACCAACAAACCTCCTACTCCCTGCCTGACCTCAGACTTTTGATTTTGAGAAAAAAAAAAAAAACTTATAAAACTTTGAATGATTATATATGATTGATATAAGCATTTTTTTAGAAATCATATATTTAAAGACATTTTCCAAAAGTATGACCTGTAATCAGACTATATATAAAGATTAATAATACTAAAATTAGAAGTATTATACTAATAACTGAAATGTTCTTTATACAATATATGTTTTTTTAAAAATTAAAAATATAGAAATAGTATTCTTATAGCAATACATTTATTAACATTTTAGAGTAACTGTTTTGGGGCAGATAAAAAAAAAACACATTCTTTTTGTTTGTATAATCTCAGCCTAACAAACATGAGAATTGTAAAACTTTAGTCAAGGAATGAGACTATTTCCCACAGAATTTAATCAGCGATTATTTCACAAAGTTAATCTTGACAGTAAATTAATATCATCAATAGGCAGATATTTGAGAACTACTTATACAGAAAATCTGTCTTTGTTAATAAAATTTAACTTTTACTATTTTACTGAGAAAATATGTATTTCTGACCTTTGAATTATAAAGAAACCTCATACACGAGGAGAGAACACATTGGACCCCTGGGAAAAAAAAGGCTGTATGTAGTGTCCTCAGCTGGGTTAAAGCAATGAGACCTGTGGGAGATGGTGGAGGTGGGATAAAGGTTGGGGTCTGGTCATAAGGAGAAAATGTTTATAGATTTCATTACTAGCGCAATGCATTAACATCTTGTTAAGTGTTTATGGTATTATTTGCTTATTTTCACTTAAGAATTCAGAGTGATCATTCAGAAAAATAGTACAGTAGTCAAAAATATGTGTGCAAGTGATTATCGTGACAATTCCATGTCATGATTGCATTTGAAATTGATAAGGCAATGTGGCTGTGAAATCCCTGACTTCAAAAGAATGAGTTTTGGAAGTTTCTGGTATATTAGGTCAGTTGCTTGTATCTCCAGAGAAGTAAAGCTTTCAGCCAGATAAAGTGTTGCAGATATCATTGCCCTTGCATTCTACAGTTCATCTAAAAGTGCTTTTATCTGCCAGTAAAAATTTGCTATATAAAAATCAAATTGGATTCATCAAGTAAGAAGCGTGGCTGCTCCCCTGTGTCTGTATCGTAGTTATGGTGATAAGATATTTTTAATGTGATGAAATTATCTTTTTTCTAGATTTGTGGGTAGTTAGCTATTATAGTCAGATGTTTGGACAATGAAACTATCCTCACCGATTAAATAAAAGAGATTCCAATTTATTGAAGGATATGAGAAACGGATTTTCTTTTTCTTTCCTCTTTGTCTTCATTAACATTTAGCTAGCACTTTTCATTTGCATCTAAAACCTTGTAGTTTCTGTGAGATTTACATGTTACTGGTAATTTCCTCTCACAGTGCTGGAGTAAGGTCCCATAATAGTTTTATCCCTAGTTAAACAAGCTCTGAGTGTGACAGCATGTTACAAAATATTAGTTTTAGTTGGTCCCTAAAGCAGGGAGAGAGGGAGGTGGGCTGCCAGTGCTAAGTTACATGTAGAATGAGGATGAAGATGAGAATGAGGCTTGAAAAGTATAAGTACACTCTGACTAACAGCAGTAAAGAGAACTGTTTCTACCATTGCTAGGAACCTCAGTCCTTCACTGTTCCTTCTTTAGAATTTCCTCTTCAGGATCTCAGTTCTATGCCCAGCTCCGTTCTGCTCGTGGCACTCTGACCTCAGCTCAATCCCTCCTTGGTAATGAAGGATAGACTGTTTGGAACTCAACGTCTGAAAATGTTAGCCCTTACGCAAACTGTGAATATCAGATCATGACTGTTAGCAAACCTGTGTGATTAAAGTATAGAGATACTAGGAAGCCAATGCAAATATGTTCTTATGAAGGCTGCCGAGGATCTGAAATGCAAGCCTCACCCTAAGAGACTCAAAGACTAACCTCATGACCACCATTTGCCACTCATTCTAAACACAAACTGCCTACTGAGCATGTACTTTCCAAATCATATGCCATATCCTTCTTTCTGCCTCTCTCCTTAGCCCTCAAACTGGGATGTTTGTCTTGTCCTTTTCTGTGATTTGGAGGGGCTTTTCTTCTATGGAAAACCTCAATATCACCTAATAAAACCTCTCTTTTTTGGTTTACCTTGTTTAGTCTGTGTTTCTGACACTAGCAATAATAATTTTTTTAAATATATATAGCCAGATATATAGAAGATAGCAAAAAAGCCATGATTAATGTCAAATTTGAATTAAAAAACAAAGGAAAAGTAGTGAAGAGATAAAAATATGTAAAACTTAATGAATAAAATAGAGCATAATAAAAATTTGTAAAAAAGAAGAAGAAGGCTGAGGGAAGCACAGAACTGCCCTGGAGCCCCCAAAAAACTTCAACTAAGCTGTTGCTTCTTGGGTGTGACAGTGTGGTGCTGAAAACATTTTTGATTTTGGGGAAAACAAAATAATAACAAACCAAACCTAACACAAAACATTGCAAAAGAAATATGAAATGAAAACCAATGAAGATAAAGAGGAAAGAAAACATGATGCAGTGAGAGATGTCCCCAGATATCTCCCCTTGAAACAGTAATAAGCTGAACATCTAAAACTCAACAAAAAACACCCAAACTGCACCTCAGCATGTCTGAGTGTGGGATCTGTGCAAAGGAGCTATTACAGGTCAGAACCCAAGTTGTCAGGCGTTGGACTGGGAGAAGTAAAGAAGCTGCCTCTCAGCTGCTGGAGCTATCTGTAGGGGGAGAGGGAAGGGAGATGGTGTGGTGACTTCCCTGAACAGCCCTGTCTGGGAGAGCGGTGAATTCCATGCAGCCGATGGCAGGGCCCAGTCATCAGGACAGAAGACAGAGAAGCAGAAGGCAGAATAAAACAGTTGATTTTTGCCAGCTGCGGTGGCAAAACCAGGGCTGAGCCACAGCCCCAAACTCCAACCCAGAAGAGCCCCTCCTTCCATACCCTCCAAGACCGAACACCACAGAACCCCAGGGGAATGTGCACAAACACTACCGAAACTATTGCTAATACTAGCAGGAATGGGGACTGAGAGTAGCAACCATAGTTAAATATCTATCAAAAAATAAAAAGGCATTTTTAAGGCTTTATATAAAGCAGGGATCCAAGAGGCTTAGACGCCACTGACTGGAAACCAAAAGAAAAGCTTCTTCTTTGCAATAGGCTAAAGAGAGGGCTTTATCTAATAAATCTTTCTGGGAAAAAAAAAGCAGAATACATTTCCATTAATGACCAGGCAGAGAAATAGTCCATTAAACACCATGAACAACCAAAGTGACAAGTGATTTCAGAAATAAAGAAAAATCTTTAGAAAATAAGCTTACAGTCATAAAATATGCAACTTAAATGACAAAGAATTCAGAGTGATACTTCTGAAAACAGTGAGTTCCAAAAAGAGTCATATCAACACTTTCAGGAATTGAAAAAAAAAAAAAAACTAGATGAGCAGAGCAAGAAGATTGAAACCCTCAAAAATAACAGAATACATCTTCTGGAGATAAACACACACACACACACACACACACACACACAAACTGCAAGAGTTAAAAAATGAAATAGCAAGCTTGGGAAATAGAGTCAACCAAATGGAGAAAAGGATCAGTGATATCGAAGACAGAAATTTAAAAATAAATCAGAAAGAAGAGAGAGAATGAAGAATAAAAAATGATTAAAGATAGTAATGAAAGAGTAAATAATGAAAGAACTAGCTGATAACATCAAGAAAGGAAACATAAGAATAATGGGCATTATCAAAGGCAAAGAAAAGGAGCAGGGACTAGAAATCATTTTCAGACAAATAGTGAATGAGAATTTCCCAAATCTAAGGAATGAACTATAGCTTGGAATTCAAGAAGTCAATAGAACACCCAATTACCTAACCTCAAAAGACCTTCACCAGCACACATTGTATTAAAATTATCAAAAATCAATGACGAAGAGAGAATTCTCAGGGTAGCCAGGGAGAGGAAAACGGTAACTTATACAGGAAAACCCATTAGATTATCCTTGGACTTCTCAATGCAGACCTTATAAGCCAGAGAGGAATGGAATAAAATATTTAAACTATTAAGTGAAAGGAACTACCAGCCTAAAAGACTATATCCAGCTAAGCTCTCCTTTAGATAGGAAGGAGAAATTAAGACCTTTTCAGACATACAAAAATTGAGGGAATTCTCCACTATGAGGCCTGCACTACAGGAAATACTGAGTCAGCTCACCTAAAACAAAGTGACCAAAAAAAACAAAATTAACAAACATAATTAGGAGTAAAGTGACTGTCAGGCAAATAGAAGAAGAGGAGTGCAACCCTTACTAAAAGCAGGACATTATAAGTTTAAATAATAAAAAGAGAATTGCTATAGCAAGATAGTAATGAACATTCAGCAGACATAGGGACAAATTAAGGTAGCAATGACTGAAATGGAGATAAGGCACACGCAGAAGAAAATGGATGACTATATATATATATATATATATATATATATATATATATATATATATATACAGCAAACATCCATAGCATTTCTATACTCTATGTGTATATATATACACACACATATATAACTATACTTTACATATAATAATGGTAACCACACACAGAAGATTCAGAACTGAAGTATATAATATAAAACAAGAAGAACCAGAGGCAAAACCCACAAAGCCAACCAAAATAAAGAAAGCAGAGGCACAAGGACAAGGAAGCAGTGGAAACAAAAGCAAAGGATAAAATGGCCATAAGAAGACCTTATATTTCAATAATCACTCTAAATGTAAATGGACTGAACTCACTAATAAAAAGGCATAGAGTTGCAGAAATGATCATAAAACAAAACCCAACCGTATGCTGACTCCAGGAGACACATCTCAGCCCCAAAGACAAACATAGACTCAAAGTGAAAGGGTGGAAAAAGATATTGCAAGAAAATGATATTTAGAGAAAAGCAGGAGTAGTGGTACTAATTAGATGAAATAGACTTCAAAATAAAAAAGGTAAAGAAAGATACTGAGGAACACTTCATAATGATATAAGGAATCATGCACCAAGAAGATATAATACTTATTAATACGTATACTCTCAATCAAGGAATATATGTAAAGCAATTACTAACAGAACTGAAGGGAGAAAATCCAAAACACTATCATAGTAGGGGACCTAAATACCCTACTGTCAAATATGGACAGATCATCCAAACAGAAAACCAATAAGGAAATAACATCCTTAAATGACACATTAGACCAACTGGACATAATTGACATTTACAGAACCTTCCATTCCAAAACAGCTGCTTATACACTCTTCTCTAGTGTACATGGAACATTCTCAAGAATCCACCACATACTGGGACACAGAGATAGCTTCAACAAATATAAAGAGGTTGAAATCATACCAACCATATTCTCTGATCATAATGCTTTGAAACTAGAGATCAACTGCAAAAAAGAAAAAGAAAAATCAGGAAGAAACACAAATACATGGCGATTAAACAACATGCTACTGAAGAAAAACTGGATCAGAGGATAAATAAAAAGAGAGATCAAGAGATACATAGAAGCAAATGACAATGATAGTAAAACATATCAAAACTTTTGGGACATAGCAAAAGCGGTCATAAGAGAAAAGTTCATTTCATCACAGGCATATCTCCAAAAACAAGAAAGAGCCCAAATAAACACACTAATATTTTATCTTAAAACTCTAGAAAATGAAGAACAAACGAAGCCTAAATTCAGCAGAAGGAAAAAAGTAATCAAAATTAGACCGAAAATAAATAAAATTGAAAAAAAATAGAAAAATAAATGCAACGAAGAGCTGGCTCTTTGAGAAGGTTAATAAAATTGACAAACCCCTGGCCAGACTCACTAAAAAAAAAGAGAAAGGAAACAAATAAACAAAATCAGGGGTGAGGTAGGGGAAATTATAACTGACACTGCAGAAATACAAAAGAGCATACAAGAATACTATGAAAAATTATATGACACCAAATTTAATAACCTAGAAGAAAGGAACTAGTTCTTAGAAAAATACAACCTTTCCAGACTGAATCAAGAAGAACTGGAGAATCTAAATAGAATGATCAGCAATATGGAAATTGAAACAATCATCAAAAATCTTTCAAAAAGTAAAAGTCCAGGACCAGATGGCTTCACCAGTGAATTCTACCAAACATTCAAAGAAGATTTAATACCTATTCTCCTCAAAATCTTCCAAATAATTAAAGAGAAGGCAATATTTCCCAACTCATTTTATGAAACAAATATCATCCTAATACCAAAACCTGGTAAAGATAACACAAAAAAAGAAAACTGTACACCAATATCTCTCATGAACATGGATGCGAAAATCCTAAATAGGATACTAGCGAACCGAATATAGCAACATATTAAAAAGATTATACACCATGATCAAGTGGGCTTCATCACAGGGATTCAGGGATGGTTTAACATACTCAAATCAATTTTTGTGATACACTACATAAACAAATTAAAAAATAAGAATCAAATGATCATATCTGTAGATGCAGAAAAAGCCTTCGACAAGATACAGCATCCATTTTTGATCAAAACATCTAACAGACTTGGTATAAAAGGAAGGTATCTTAACACAATAAAGGCCATATGTGACAAACTGTCAGTCAACATTATACTTAATGGTGAAAAACTAAAAACCACTCTGAGATCAGGAACAAGGCAAGGCAGTCCACTATCACCACTGTCATTCAATATAACATTGGAGGCGTTAGTGAGTGCAATCAGACAAGAAGATATAAAAGGCATCCAAATAGAAAACAAAGAAGTCAAACTGTCACTATTTGTGGATGACATGATTCTCTATATAGAAAACCCTAAAGACTCCATAAGAATGCTACTAGAAACAATAAGCAAATACAGTAAAGTCTTTGGATACAAAATCAATGTTCAAATATCCATAGCATTTCTATCCTCTAATAATGAAGTGTTAGAAAAAGAAGTGGAAAAATAATTTCTTTTTCAATTGCAAAAAAAGAATAAAATACTTAGGAATAAATTTAACAAAACATGTGAAGGACCTATATAATAAAAAACTATAAGACCTTATTAAATGAAATCGAACAAGATACAAGAAATGGAAAGATATTCTGTGTTCTTGGATTGGAAGAATCAACATAATTAAAATGATCATCTTCCCTAAAGTATTATACAGATTTAATGCAATCCCCATCAGAATGTTACCAGCTTTTTAAAAAAGAAATAAAACAAAAAACTATCAGATTTGTATGGAAGCACAAAAGACCCCAAATTGCCAAAGCCACCTTGAGAAAAAAAGAACGAAGCTGGAGGCATCACTCTGTCCTACTTCAAATCATATTACAAAGTGACAGTAATCAAAACAGCATGGTATTGTCAGTAAAACAGACACATGGACCAGTGGAACAGAGTTGAGACCATAAGTAAACCCATATTTATATGGGCAAATAATTTTCAACAAAAAAGCCAAAAACATACAGTGGAGAAAAGAAAGCCTCTTCAATAAATGGTGCTGGGAAAACTGGAATGTAACCTGCAAAAGAATGAAACTAGACTATTGTCTATCACCACTCACCAAAATTAACTCAAAACAGATTAAGGACCTGAATATAAGACCTGAAACTATAAAATGCATAGAAGAAAATATAGGAACTAAGCTCAAGGACCTTGGACTTAAAGAGGATTTTATGAATTTGACCTCAAAAGCAAGGGAAGTACAAACTAAAATAAATGAATGGGACAACATTAAACTAAAATGCTTCTGCTCAGCAAAATAAATTATCAATGAGATAAAAAGACAACCAGAATGGGGAAATATATTTTCAAGCATCGTCTCTGATAAGGGCCTAATATTCAAAATACACAAAGAACTCATAAAACTCAAAAACAACAACAAAATACAAATGATCCAATCCAAAAATGGGCAGAGAACCTGACCAGACACTTCTCCCTAGAGGACATATAAATGGCCAACAAATATTTGAAAAGATGTTCAGTATCGCTAGTTATTAGGGAAATGCAAATCAAAACCACAATGAGATACCATCTCACACCTGTTAGAATAGCTATAATCAACAAGCAAGTAATAACAAATGTTGGAGAAGATGCAGAGCAAAAGGAACCCTCATACACTGTTGGTGGGACTGCAAACTGGTACAACCACTATGAAAGACAATATGGAAGTTCCTCAAAAAACTAAGAATTGATCTATCATATGATCCAGCAATCCCTCTAATGGGTAGTGACCCCAAAGACTTGAAAACCCATATCTGAAAAGATATTTGCACACCAATGTTCATAGCAGCATTATTCACAGTGGCCAGAATATGGAAGCAACTGAAGTGTCCTATGATAGATGATTGGCTAATGAAGCTGTGGTACACATACATAATGGAATATTACTCAGTCATAAAAAGAGATGAAATACTGCCATTTGCAACAACATGGATGAATCTGGAAATAATCATGCTAAGCCAAATAAGCCACACAGAAAAAGATGAAAATCACATGATATCATTTATATATGGGATATAAATCTAAAAGCAGCAAATGAACAGGACAAACGGAGACTCATGGACACGGACTGTAGACTAGTGGTTGCCAGAGAGAAGTGGGTGAAGGAGAATCAGGGAGGTAGATGAGGTAAAGGGGATTAATTTAGGGGGTAAGGGAGAGAGTGAAGTGGGTAAAGGAGATCAAATATATGATAGCTGAAGGAAACTGTACTTTGGGTAGTAAATACACAATAGAATATACAGATGTCAAATTATAATATACACCTAAAATTATATAATTGTATTAATCAACGTTACCCCCAATAAACTTAATTTAAAAAATTTATAAAGGAATCATAGAATTATAAGGAAAAATTAACAGAAATATAATTGATGTGGGAAATCTGAAAACATCACTCCCTTGTTATGACAGCTTAACTAAACTAAAATATATTGAAATGAAGAGTCTGTATAACATTTAAAAAGGTTGATAAAGAGATGTATGGAAAGATCTACACCCAAGAATAAAGAATAACATGCATTATTTTTAAATGTCCGTGGAACATCTTTAAAACTTATCTTTTAAAAAAACAAAGGAAAATTAGAAATGGTAGCAACCACATTCTTCAATCCTAAATCTAGATATGAATAACAAAGATATCTGAGGGGCAATGTCCCAAAACTCAGACATTTTTAAAAAAGGAATCTTGATTTTTTTTAATAAAAGATAATACTACAAATTACATAAGCAAAAACCAAATGAAACACTTATTGAATCAGTAATAAATTTATTACCTACAAGCTTTTATATTAAAAAAGAAAGGGGAAAATAAAGTGAAAAATAAATGAAGTTTGCATTCAGCTTAAAAAGTTAAAAAAAAAAAAAGAGCAGACATAAAACAGTATGTAGAAGGTAATAAGCAGAAAAGCAGAAAAATAATAATTTTACATGGACAAATCCAAGAGTTCTTTATTTTTTAAAGAAAATAATACATGAAAAAATCTAGAGAGCTAATGCAAAAAAATAATAATATAGAAATAGATACAGCAGATATTAAAAATAAACTATGTACTTCTGGGAAAATATAAATGACCTAAATTTTCTCAGAATAAAGTATAATGCCTGATAGACCATCAAACAGATAATTAACTAAAATAGTATTCAAAGCACCACTAATAAAATGATTCACAAATGAGGTGGTTTAATAGGCAATTCTTTCCAACATTAAAGAATAAAATTCCCATATCATATAAAATTATTTAGAATGTAGAAAAGGAGGGAAAACAGCTTATTTTTACAAATTTAAAAAATAAAATTCACAATCTGACAAAGACAAATTCTTCATATTTCATATGATAATTATGTAACTTGGTATTTTACTGGGCTTTTTAGAAGCACAAAGATAAACGTAAAGTTCAAATATACATAAGGGTGTATAGTTGTAATCATCTTTTCTTGGTCCCGTTTTTCTCTTGATCTCATTCTATATTTTATCTACCCCAGTTCTCTTATTTAGAAATTAGAGAAAGATTTATTTTTGTGCTTATCATGAATGAGAAAGCATGACACCTTGGAAGCTGTTCTCAGCTATCTCAGGACCATGAAGGGGAAGCTTGCTGATAGTGTAGCCAACAATGAGAAAGAGCTATCAAATGAAGAACCATAATCAAGGTTATGATCACTTTGTTCAAGCTTTTAAATCAAGGTATAACCAGAAAACACCAAAACCTTTCGATTATTTAGTTACTTACATTTATTTTCTAAACTAGTTTGGTTTGGGTATCTATTGCTTTAACCAAAAACATCCTGCTAATATTAATTAGAGAAATACTTTGTTTTAAACATAGCTAGGCAGGCTTCAAAGACCATGTGTCTCCTCATATATGTATTAGTACATTGTCCCTTTAGTAGTGTTTTCTTTTCCTGCTCAGTACATTTCCCATCTCCTTTCTTTTGTTAAATTAAAAAGTAAAATAATTTTTTTTCCATTTTCCCCAGTCCCTCCTCTTTAGCAACCATCAGCTTGTTTTATCTATGTATGTATGTATGTATGTATGTATGTATGTATGTATGTATGTATGTATGTATCTATCTATCTATCTATCTATCTATCATCTATCTATCTATCTATCATCTATCTATCTATCTATTTTTATCTTTATATCTATTGGTCTGTTTCAGGGTTTTGTTTTGTTTTGTTTTCAGATTCTACATATAAGTAAAATCTTTATCTAACTTCTTTCACTTAACATAATACCCTCTAGGTTCATCTATGTTTTAACAAGTGGCAAGGTTTTGTTATTTTTTTATTGCTGAGTGATATTCCATTACACATATAGATCACATATTCTTTATTGACTCATCTATCAATAGTTAGGTTGCTTCCATATCTTGACTGCAGTAAACATAGAGATGCATATATCTTTTTGAGTTAGTTTTTTATTTTCTTCAGATTAATACCCAAAAGTGAGATTATTCGGTCATATGGTACCTATTTTTAAGTTTTTTTGAGGAATTGCCACACTATTTTTCATAATGGCTATATCAGATTACAATCCCACCAGTGGTGTAGGAGGATTTCCTTTTCAAGAAGTCCTCACCAGCACCTGTTATTTGTTTCCCATTCCCCTTCGTTATGAAACAAATCTATTTCCTTTGGGAACATCTTCCATGTACTCTATCTCACTTCTTCTGGGACCAGCTTACACTTTCTCAGGGGAACTTCCTCACTATTTCTGTGTGTTCTGATGATGCCTGTAACGATAATCTCCAAGCCATTTATGCTAGCTTGGGCCAATCAAATCATGCAACATTCTTGGTAGAGTGACTAGTACAAGGCTGGACATGCTTCTTAATAAAGGATTCAGTTTTCTTCACATCAGTGTATGACATTTAGAAGAGGAGCCTTTTTTTCTGCTTGGGGTTCTAGGCTGGGAGGATTTGAGTTTGGGACTCCCAATGGCCATGTCCCCAGTCACTCAATGGCAATGCAAATGCAGTAGAATGAAGCCAGACCAGAAAAAAAGCAGAAATGGAAGAGAGTGGGAGTCTAGATGATTGCATTCAACACCAATATTTCTGACATGTTCAAGGCTAGCTTTATCTTTGCACTTCTCTATTCTTTTGGTTAATAAATTATTTTTTGAGGTTAATATAGCTCAAGTAAGGTTTCTGCACTTCTCAACACTTAGCTAATAATACATAGAAAAGCCTATTCAAACTTCTGCATACATAAAGATACCTTCTGACTAATTTAGCTGCAAACCTGCTTATTTCACTTTCTCTTTGATATTTGTATTCTTTTTTTCCTCAGCATTCAATGGTCTCATGGTATTGGGGAAACTGATAGCACTCCCTACTCACTCCCCACACTGTGCTGTCCATGCCTCTCCTGATAGCAAGCCTCCTAATGAGGAAGCAGCCATTGCTGACTTTTTGAATCACTGGTTGGCGCCTTGTATCAACTAGACTTTGCAGGCATTTCTTTTGGAGCTGCCAAATAAAGCAAATTAGCCTGCATATGAATTGATTAACTGAACTCTCATCATCATTTTGCTGACCTTGTACCCAGTGACAGTCAGATGGTGTTAGGGAGATAATGATGGCATATTAATCTCTCTCTGCAAACTTACTTCTGGGGCAGAGCCAGCTATCAGAGCACATCCGTGAAACACCCAGTTTTTTAATGGACAACTTACTTTTCTTTTTATTTCTAGATTTTCAGAAATACCCCTAAGGTTGGCATGGATGTCCCTACTTTCCTCAATGTGGGATCAGTTTAGTACAATACTAGTACTAGGTAAACTATAGTTGAAACCAATGAATGGTATATTTTATTTGACAAATTATGGTTCTTTAACTGTATCAGAACAATGTGTTGGCTAACTTTCAAAATGTCATTTGTTACTGTACATACCTTTATATTAAGCTATCCCTGTCTTTTCTTCTGACTCTATCTTTCTTCCAAATTGCCCTTCCACAGTCCCATGCACTTACATCATTTTAAATGACAATATCTCTCTTCTAGGGATTGGTGTTACCATCTAGTTACAGGCACTTCGAAAACTAATTATCGACATCTTTCTCATTCTTGCATTTAAACCTGTACTTAAGAAACTATATTTCATAGAGTGGACTGTTTCATCCTTTGTCTATTTGAACCAGACACCATGGTAAACAAGAAAAGGCCACATGCTGTTGTCATCAAGTTAGTTGCTAAAAAATGGATTGGGGAGCTCTTACGTCTATTCTCATATAGTCAACTGTTCAATTATTAGGTTTTAATGCATCATTCAGTTATAATTCATATAACTACTGTTTGTACACACTTTATAAATTATAAAGCTTTATGCAAATATAAGTAATTAATTGTGTCAATAACTTTAAAACAACAAGAAGATAAAGAGGATATTTATTGAAGCTGCTGCTGTTTTGTATTCTCTCGACTTTTCATACTTTTGAGGCACAAATTTAAGGACAACTAAAACTTCTTTAACAACCATTATGGTAACTATATTATTCCATTGCCTGAGGATGTGATAGTGATGAATCACTATAATTTAAATTGGAAATCTCCACAATTATACCCAGATATAATATTTAAAAAAATAGATACATTTTACAGATACTTGATTAATTTCACGATTGTAGTTAGATGGTTCAAACTATAAGGTCTGAACTTGTAGTTTCTCAAAGAGGATCAGAGTCATTGGGGAGACCTCTTGGGAGACTTGCCTGTCTTGGGACAAAATCTGAATACACACTTACAGTTGAGAATGAATATGTATTCCAGCAACTAAGTTCTAGCAAGTTTTTTTCTTAATTTCTCATCAAAATGACATTTTCTTTGTTAACAAGTTTCTTAGGATAGTGCAACTGAAAAAAGATCTCTTAACTAGATACATAACTAAAATGTACACAAAAGTACCCTTTTCATCGTTTGAATATAATTTGACAACATGGTATAAACTGAGCAGGGAAGATTTAAGGAAGGAAGGCCTCCCAACCCCAGACATGGGTCATTAAGTGACTCATGTCTTCCCTGTAGTAGGTATTTGAAGAAATTTGTTTATCATAGAGAAGGATTGTGGTGGTAGAGAAATAATCTTTTTAGTTACATTTTGGCTGAAATTCCCCACAGAGAAATAATAAATAATCTTTCCCACATCCTTCACAGGGGTTGTAGTCAGTCCCAACCACAAACAGTGGAAGGAAGAAAGCTTATTGATATCTTTTCAAATTTCCAAATGTTCAACTGCTCAAAAATAGCCCCACTATGGTAACAGAAAACCCTACTATTGGATTGCCTCCTTTTGGATATACACAAGGCATGTCTATCCAGGATGTATCTGCTGAAAAATAGAATAGCAGGTATAATAAAAACATATGTTCACTGAGAAAACCTGACAATTTAATCTACTGAAAATTTCTTAATCCATTTTTTTTTCACATTCCTGAATTAGTTATTCTGGTCACAAGGCCTGGGTACTGAGATCTTAAAAAAAAAATTGTGATGGTGGAAAAAGATGAGGACTATTTAAAGTATGGAGTACTGATGCTATGCAGAATTTCTTGGTGTGGAGTATGTACTCCACAAAGATATGAGTACTAACAATTAATCATTACCAGACACATGAAGATGTCTAGGTATTGTTTCTTGGACACATACAAACCTATAGTCTTCCAAGAGACCATCAGGTGATGTGTTCTTTTGGTGTACCTTTTCCCAAAGTATCGTCTGAGGAAGTAAATTTCATGAGCCACTGTGAAGTAAAATAATTTAGGAGTAAAATAAGTTTGCCTCAGTATCATATTCTGCTATTAAAGATTCAAATATGTTGTACATAACACATTAAGATAGCTGAGAAGCCATGAATTAAATATACCTGCTTAACTTTGTTTCACATGGTAAAACCTCTCTTAAAAAAAAAAAATTAGCAACATCCTGTGGGTTTACTTTGAATAACAGGGCCTATGTGAATTTTATTTGTGATGTTTTTTGTCAACACGTATAAAATGCTGTCTATAAGGCAAGCTACTTTCTTAGACAGGGAATCTGAGACAACAAGATGTTATGGTCTTAAAAGGTGGAGCCAGAACTGAAACTCCGGTAGCCTGGTGCCAAAGTTCCAGATATTTGATCACTGCACTTTAAGGTTTGACATTAACCCTTGAATTTTGGAAACCTGAATTTGCTTACAAGTCACAGGATGCTCCATCTGTAGAGTTGGAGGCACATTAAACA
Source organism: Macroglossus sobrinus (assembly GCA_004027375.1). Lineage (NCBI taxonomy): Eukaryota > Metazoa > Chordata > Mammalia > Chiroptera > Pteropodidae > Macroglossus > Macroglossus sobrinus. The sequence continues at coordinate 4,879 of PVKZ01005937.1, read as the reverse complement.
AAATCAAGAGAATGAAGTTTTAACTAGATTGTCTATTTTCTTACAAACAGTTGCCATTATAGAGATTAGAACATTCAGGCTATATCATTTATGCATTCTTTCCTTCTAGAAGACCTATGTGGGAAGCCAGACCACATGCAAAATACTGCTGGATGAGAATAGAATCAGGACAAGAATTGTTGATGAGATCAGCTATACTTTAGGAACTCAGAATTGTGAGATGAGTCGACATTCTTCATCATTTATATGGTGAAGTTCAATTTTTTTTCCCATGAAAACTATCAGAATTGGAAGATTGTACCAAAATAAACAGATTGAGAACATATGCCTACTCAACTTCCCCTCTAAAAGCCAATGAAAATAAAAAGAAGATTTATTTATTTAATAAATAAGTCCATGACTGTGGAAACACTATACAAAATGTCATGAGAAAACCAGAACTATCATAAAACTCTTGAAAGATAAAAAGCAAATATGAATAGATTTTTGAGGAATAGAACCACAGAAAAACAAAATATAAAACGGTAAGAATATTCCTAAGGTGGTAGTGATACTTCCTGAATAATCCTGACTCGATGTAATGAACACAAGCTGTTGGGTGGAACATGGAACATTGGTCAAGACGATCTCATGGCTGAGCTGCATCTTGTGCACCTAGAGTAACTTATCCCCTCCCCTTTACCCTCTACTCAATTAAGCAGTGATTTGGGTGTTATTTGATCACAGGACAAAGCAGAATGCCACAATAGAATTATGAAATCAAGACAAAATACCAAATAACTATTGTTCTTCAGGAAAGACAGAATTGCCTCTATTCATGAGACAATTTAACTCACATCTCAAATTCACCATAGCCCTGCCCACTCATCTCCAATCAGCATAAGGAGCGAGATGTGGTCATCAAAGTAGACAGGGGTTGTCTAATTTAAATATGATCAAATAGCCAGATATAGGAGTCAGCAAGAATTGCCAAATATATGGAGGGAATTAACAATATGAGAGTCACCAAAACAAACATATGTCCAAATAACACCTGACAAAATAGAGTATTGAGAAAAGAGGAAAAACCTTTGGATAAGCATAATTAATATATTTAAGGGGAGTTACAAAGAATGTTATGGTTATAAAAATGAATAAAGTAGAAATTTGGGACAGTAAATGTTCATTGAAATTAAAAATACAATAGAGGAACTGGATGTAAAATAGACACAACTACAGAACATATTTGTGAGCTGGAAAATTAACCTGGGAATTTTCCTAAAATTTCAACAAAATTTTTTTAAAAGTATGGAACATACAGCACAATAAAATAAACCTATAGAAATAATAAAAAGGAAATTAATTCAGATAAAAACTAATGAAATGTAAAAACCAAAAGAAACAAAAGCTGTTTTCAAAAAAATAATAATGAAATAAACAAGACTTGGGAATACTTTGTCAAGAAAAAGATGCAGTATGGAAATAAATTATATTAAACATTGAAAGAAGATACAAATACAGATTTGAGGGAGATTAAAATGTGTGAGAAATTCTGTACAACTTTTTGCCAATGCATTTAAAAATCTAGACAAAATGGATGACTTTTTAAAATTTAAACTTGCTAATATTAACTCAAGAAGAAGCAGAAATTGTGCAAGGACCAATAACAAATTGAAGAAATAAAAATATGGGTAATGATTTACTCTAAATTGATTTTCGAACTAAATGCAATCCCTACCTAAATCTCAATAAGGTTTTAATGTAACTTGATACACTGAGTCTCTAAAGTTTATATAAAACTTAAGAATCCCAGGAATAGCCTGGATACTTTTTGTAAAGGATAATGGGAAAAAAACATTTCTTTGTGAGTTATCAAAGCATATCATAGATTGTTATAGCTATGTACAAATACAGAGTTAAAAAACAGTTCTATGAATATTTGTGAGAATTTTGTGTTTAAATTTAGAGGTGAAATGATGAACTAGTCAATAAATGATGTTGGAAGAGCAAGGTGCGTTATATGCATATTCACAGAATTAATTTAGGATAAATTAAAGAGCTAAATGAATTTTACTTTAAAAAAACACTGAAAGCATTAGAAAAACTAGGAGCTTTCTTTTAATAATGATCTGGTGATGAGGAAGACTTCTCAGGTAAGATGTAAAATTTAGAACTTATAAAATGTTAGAGAGGCAACATTGACCTCATGCAAATTAATTTTTTTTTTCTGATGGTAAATCCCCTAAACATGATTTTAAAAAGCTAACATAAGAAAAATATTTGTTGCTTTATTTATAGCCAAATATTTACCATTATGATATTTTAAGCAGTACCAAAATTCTGTCAGAAATCATTTCATTAGAAAAATGGCCCTACTAAGTTTCCTTTTCTATGTTATTTTCCTCGAGAGTACCAGACATACTTAGATATATTACTTATGTGCATTTTTGTGTTTCCCTTCTCCCTTTCAGAATGTAAATTCCCAAACTGAAATAGTTTGGTTTCTGTGTTGGTCAATTTTGCATCCTCAGTTCCTAGGGTATCATAATGGTTCATAGGCAGTTTGTAGAACCCAGATACAAATAGTCAATGGCCATGTGATTCTCTTTGAAAATTAAGGAAGAGCAAATTAAAACAAGTTTTAAATTTTTGTCTATTATGTAGGCAAAAAGGAAAAGGATTTTAATGGTATTAGAAGATATGGGAAATAAGTTTTCTTCGTGGAATTTTAAACAGAAGAGCACGTATAGAAAGCAATTTGAAATTATTTATTGACATTTAAAATGCATAAACTTTTTGTCCATGAAATTTTACTTCTATGAACAAATTCTAAAAAAATACTTGTACACTTGCATAAGCTATCTGAGCAAGTACGTGTTATAAATCTGTCAGTTCATATGAAGTAGATATATATGCATTAATATAGAAAGATCTAAAAAACCTTTAATAACTTTAAATAGTTATAAAAGATAGTTATGGTTTTATATCTATGTAAATATATAATTTAAAAACATAAAACTACAAAAAGATGAGACCAATAGGATGGATACACACAAAACTTTTATTAGCACTTAGTCTGGGTAGAGGATAGAAGTGGAAGAAGAATTTTAAAACTCAGTACCCTTCTGTACATTAAAACGAATGATTTCTTGTTCTACCTGTATGGTTAAATGTGTATATGTACTATTAGTGGTTTACTCTATGAGGTGATAGCAGTTTTCTCAGAGCTTATTAAGAAATATATTTTTTCCTTTGGAGCTAAAATTAAAAACATTAAAGGCATTTTGAAAAACAAAACAAACATAATGTGTAATCTTTCTAACTACCACTTTTATGTAGCTATTTATGTTTGTGAATATCTTTCCAAGATTGTTTCTAATGCATGTAATATTCATGTTGTCATAATTATATTTGATTTCAAGTCCTCAAAATTTTACATTATGTAGACTATAGGCTTTATAATGATCATTTATAAAGATTGTATTCTATTCTAATATTCTCTAAAACCGGCTAGTCACTGATTTTAGGTAGATTTTTAAATGTGCTCAGTGGAACTAGAAAACAATTAATGAATTATTTGTTGAGTTAACTCTGGTAAGTCTAAGCCAATAACTCTTAAGAGACAGGCGAAAGCTTGTGAATCTTCAAGCAGTCAATTCTAACAGTGAGATGAGAGTATGCTTTAAAATAGTTTTTCTCAGAATATGTTCTGAGGACTACTAGTCTTTTGGATAAGTCAGATCAAATATTTTGAAAACAGAAAAAATTTTAAAAACCATAGCTACTATATTTTCCTGTTAGTAGTTTACAAATTCTATTAAAGTTCTGGGAAAAAAGTAATAGATCTCTAAATTGGCTAAAAAAAGATTTTCCCTGATATATTCAACAATTTTATTTCTATTTAATAATTTTATTAGTCTTCTATTGCTTTGTAACAAACTGTCCCAAATTTTAGCAGCTTAAAAGAACAAAAAGAAAATCTCATAATTTCTCTGGGTTAGGAAATTGAGGGTAGCTTAGCTGTATTGCTTCTGAGTAGGAGCCTAATGAGTTTGCAGTGAAGACATCGGCTGAATGCCTTCTTTGGAGAAATATCTCTTCAGGTCCTCTGCCCATTTTTTGAATAGATCATTTTTTGTTATTGAGTTGTATGATATCCTTGCACATTTTGGATATCAACTGCTTATATATCACTTGCAAATATTTCCTCCCATTCAGTATGTTGTCTTTTTATTTTGTTGATGGTTTTCTTCATTATGCAGAAGACATACCGATGGCCAAAAGACATATGAAAAGATGCTCAATATTACTAATCATCAGGGAAACACAAATCAAAAGCATAATGAAATAGCACCTTATACCAATCAGAATGGCGATTATCAGAAAGTCAATAAATAAAAAGTGATGGCGAGGCTGTAGAGAAATGGGAATCCTCCTGCATTGTTGGTGAGACTGGAAATTGGTGCAGCCACTATGGAAAACTGTATGGGGATTTCTCAAGAAACTAAAAATAGAACTACCATACAACCCAGCAATTCCACTTCTGGGTACTTATTCAAAGAAAACAAAAACACTAATTAGAAAAGATATATGCACCCCTATGTTCACCTTAGCATTATTTACAGTAGTCAGGATATATAAGCAACCTAAGTGTCCATCGATAGATAAATGAATAAAGAAGATGACTATGTATGTACATATGTATGTATGTATGTATGTATAAATGTATGTAATGGAATGTTACTCAGAAATAAAGAAGAATGAAATCCTGCCATTTGCGACAACATGGATGGACCTAGAGGGTATTGTGCTAAGTGAAGTAAGTCAGAGAAAGGCAAATGATGCGTGATTTCACTTACATGTGGAATTTTTTAAAACCAAAAGAAACAAACAAAAGAAA
>PVKZ01005936.1:0-43297 GCA_004027375.1 Macroglossus sobrinus | reverse complement strand
GCCAGTCTTTCAGAAAGACTTACACTTCAATTGTATCTTGAAATTATTAATAATTTTATCTTTGAACTCATTCTGTAAACGAAGTATGATGGGACAATGGAGCACACTCTCTAACATCAGAGAGGGTGGCACCATGCACCTGTAGGCTCAGGCCCACAAGTGAAGCCTGTAGCACATACCGGTGACCTGGACATGCACCTAATGCCTTGGGATAGTCCAGGGCACAGCAGGGCTTGGAGGTGAGTAGAGATTGGATGTAGCAAAGGTAGTATCAGAAACAGCAGAGGAAAGAGGAAGGGCTCCAGTTGGGGCTGTGCTGGGGCCCTCAATAAAAAGGCAGCTACCAGTCCATCCCCAGAGCCTGTCTATCCCTGGAGCAGATTCCTGGGGTGTCTGCACAATGTTAACTCTTTGACCTTAGCTCTAGACCAGGAACTGCTGGCACTCAGATGATAAACTTTGTAAACCTTATAATCATTACAAAATAAAAGAATACGTATGGATATTGGAATAAAGCATTTTCAGGGAGTTATTACAGTTCAAAGAGTTTAGAATCTTTGGTTTTTAAAACTGCTGCAATGTTGCAGAGAAAATATCCTCAGGCTTAGAAATAATAATTAAGAGCAAAGATTGTCATATTTGATGGAAAAGAAGGCTATTTTCATATAAAGCTTTGGATAAAATGATTATTAAAGGAGCCTATAGAATTATATGCCAATCATGAAGCCATTTGCAGGTTCTTGTATGGCCTCTACAGGTTAAAGGAAATGTCAGAAGAAACATTAAAATTCCATCGTATAAATTTCATGGAAATTTAAATTCACACTCAGACTTACACAAAATAGATTTGTATTAATTTAAATCTTTGTAGAAAATTTGTTCCATGAGAAACATCAACTCTACATATACTAAAATTTATTTTTCAAAATAATTGATCAGAAATTTATTCCACTGTCACATTAGGATATTAATGTCACATTGATATTATTTAAAATAATATGTGATCTTGCATTTTGCCAAATGTGACTGACATTACTTTCAATTATATCAATTGAAAATAAAGTTTCTAAAAATATAAATTTTGATGACCTAATAAATTAATTTGCAGAAATCTGAGCCAGAAAATCTTATGATCAATTAAGGTATAACATTATCATTTATTGTATTAAAACTATGATATCAAAAATACTATTTTTTTAATTTGTAAAATATGTTGTTATTCAGATATCTTGAATACCTTTCCTAAGTAATAAAAGCATTTTTAAAAACCTTTATATTTTATTTCCTTTAATGGCACTTTTCCTCTGTTTTTTGAAAAAGGAGCTCTACAATTTTATTTTCACACTGAGCCCTACCAATTATGTAGCCATCCTGAAGGTAGGATTAAACCAAAGAATTGGACTTCTCATAATGTAATTGTAATTTTCCACATCATCTAAGAACTATGGGAGTCATTTTTCTTTTAAAAAGAGTTGGAGCAGAAAAGCCATCACAGTGTCTCAAAAGTTACATCATAACAATGACTAGAGATACCTACTCTGCTTATAAATAATTCTGTTCCTGGTGACTTTATTTATATCTATGGTTTAAAAAACACAAATTAATATCCAAAATATGGAAGAATAATTGACATAATTATATATATTTGCAGATATCACATTTAATTGTATAATTCAAGAAAGTATTTATTCAATGTCACCACGTCAAAGGGAATTGAAATATAAATGAAAAATACTTAAAAGGACAGAGAGGTCAGTATTTAGCATGTCACGCGGCCTGGATATGAGGAACCATGGAGCTTCTGTTTAAGCTTTTTCCTAACTTTCAAGTACCAGCAAATAAACTAGGTAACAGGACCACCAGAGAAACAATTATTCAGTGTCAATTATTTCTTGCTACTACAAATTTGAAACTCATTATCTACCATAACATCAAAAAAGGGTTGATAAAAGTTCTTTGTCCTTTCTTATGCTGGATCCTAGACATCTCAGTGCTTAATTTAAAGTTCCATCACAGTAACCATATTAGTTTGATACATTTATAACTCTTTCTGTTTTTAGTATTTCCATTTTCATTTTAATGTTATTCATCTGTATATGACATGAAGCTTTGATGCATATAAAGGACCTAATTTCATTATCTGATCACAGTGGTTGGATAAGGTTAGCCAAACTAGGCCAATCAAATCTTTACCATGAGTATGAATCCTGAGAAATTTTTTAAAATCTGAAGAACAGAACTGTAACAAGGTATTGTTCCATGTGGTTGTTCACAAAAACAAAGAGGGAAGTTACATGTTAAATAGTAATGAATTTTATTTGCAAAGAATCTCTTTAAAAAAAAAAGTCACATGATTCTCTATATAGAAAACTCTAAAGACTCCACTAAAAACCTATTAGAAACAGTAAAGAAATGCAGTTAAGTTGCAGGATACAAAATCAATGTACAAAAATCCATGGCATTCCTATATACTAACAATGAATTTTCAGGGAAAAAAAAGTGAAAAAAAAACACAATTTCTTTTATAATTGCAACAAAAAGGATGAAATACCTAGGAGTAAACCTAATGAAGCATGTGAGGCACCTATACACTGAAAACTAAAAGACATTATTAAAAGAAATTGAAGAAAACACAAAGAAATGGAAAGATATTCCATGTTCATGGACTGGAAAAATCAACATAGTAAAAATGACTTTATTACCCAAAGCAATATACAGATTTAATGCAATATACAGGTTATAATAATCCTAATGGCATTTTTTAAAGAAGTAGAACCAAAAATCATCAGATTTGTATGGAAACACAAAAGACACAGACTAGCCAAAGCAATCCTGAGAAAAAAGAACAAGGCTGGAGGTATCACTCTGCTTGACATCAAATTATACTACAAAGCAACAATAATAGAAACAGCACGGTACTGGCAGAAAAACAGACACACAGACCAATGGAACAGAATTAAGAGTCCAGAAATAAACCCTTCTATATATGGGTAAATAATTTTCGACAAAGAAGCCAAAAACACACAATGAAGTAAGGAAAGCCTCTTCAATAAATGCTGCTGGGAAAATTGAAAAGCTACATGCAAAAGAATGAAACTAAACTGTTATTTATCACCATACACCAAATTAACTCAAAATAGATCAAAGATCTGAATATAAGACCTAAAACAATAAATTGCATAGAAGAAAACATAGGTACCAAACTCATGGACCTTGAATTTAGAGGGGATTTTATGAATTTAACCTCAAAGACAAGAGAAGTAAAAGCAAAAATAAATGAATGGGACTATATCAAACTAAAAAGCTTCTGCACAACAAAAGAAACAATCAATAAGACAAGCAATCATCTGAATGGGAGGCGATATCGGTAAACAATGCCTCCAATAAGGGCCTAATATCCAAAAGATTCAAAGAACTCATACAACTCAACAACAAAACAATATTGGAATCCTTGAGGGATATCACTCTCAAATGCCTGAGCACTCTTCCATTTAGAAAAGAACAGTGTATTGCTTGTTGCTTACATTTCTTCCTAAATCTAAAGGAGATTCATAGCACTAAGAGACCCTGTATTGACCCAAATGAAATGCAAAAATAATTAATATTTCAAAAAATTATTCGTATTAAACATATCTTTTTATTTTCTGTTTTTGAATAATTTATAATATAGAAACTTGCTGACTCTGGAGGAATTGCCCCTCCTAGGGCTAACCAATTTCTACTGAAGTAAACAAGTTGCACACCTATCAAATGCGAACCAATTGATCCAGAGCCCACACTCCTTACCACAGCCTCCACTGACTCTCCTGCTCAGGGCTACTGCTTCTTTGTTCTAATCACCCCACGGCCAGCTACCCAACAACTAGGGACAGCCCTGTGCTCCAGAGCCCACTGAAATTATTCAAACTAGCCAATCCTAAACCAGTTTACTCTGCCTTGTCTGACTCTTTTTGCAGAAACCACAATAAAGGCTGTTGTCCACATGTGCCCCCTGCTCCTCTGCCTCCTGACCTACCTGATGCAACCTTTCCTCTTGCGATCTGAGCATAAACTTTCTTTTTCATGGCAGTCATCTCCATTATTTAGGCCTTTCCATACCTAAATGATAATAAAACCTGTATTTTAAAATATTCTGAAAACTTCAGCTATGACTTTTTCTTTACCTAATAAGAAGATATTAAAGTTGAAAGACATGTAAATAATCTAGTTCAAACTATGCCAGCCATAAATTTAATAACATGCTCCAGGGAAGCCATTAGCAATTATATATTCATCAGTCATGACATGCTTTCCTGCTAAATCCAAACGTGACCTCAGGACCTTCTGACTGGAGCACTCCAGGCGGCTTCTATCAGTCAGAGAGATTGGACTCAAAGATGAAATCTATTTACCACCCAGGGATTAGCCCAGTTCGTTAGGTTTTCCGACCCCTACTTCAGTGCCCTTTACGGTGCCGTCAGTGCCATCATCTCCTTCCTCTCTCACCCAGAGAAGAGCAGGTAGTAGGGAAGAAAAAGCCAATGAAGGAAAATAGACTTTAACTGTTATTTCTCTTTAGATTTAATGGTATGTGAGATTTAAAATGTTAATATCTAAGTACATAAATATATACAATGAGCATACACTACATTTAGAATTAGAAAGAAAACAAACAAAACAAAACAGTCTATTTGTCACATAGTGTGAAGACTTAATAATTATCTGGTCCTGTGTTCTAACTACTAAGAAGCATTAGGTATAATACTTGAAAGTTTTTCTCAGTTCAACAAGAATTTATTAAACGTCTACAAAGTGCAAAGCACGTATATAAGTCTGCTAAGGATCTTGCCTAATACTCTCCAAACTTTATCGCTTAGAGAAATGGAATAGCCAAACTACAGGAATTCAACTTCCAAACATTTATGAAGCTTAGCTAATACAACTTAACTTGTACTTTTTGTCTTTATTTCTGTATTCTGTATGCTTTTTTCAAGATCTTGGATTACTCTTTTTATTTACATTTTAGCTAATCTGGAATTTTAAATTGTTTATATTTTAATCTTTATTTATTTCAGAACTACCTCTAATTCTTTTTGAGATCAGGCAGAAAATGACTAAATGAAAGAATAAATCATTACCAAACTTGAAAAGAAATCTTTATGCAAATGTACATTTCAATTTATATGTGTTACATATTAATTTTCCATTTTTTTGATGCCCTGAGTGTCTGTACTACCCAGTATTTGCAGGATGTTAACTCAAATGTAACTATTATTTCAAATAACTTCAGTGAAAATGCCTCTAGCTTATAAAAGAAGATTTATAATTTTTGAAGCACTAACCAACACAAAAACTTTGAGAAACCCTTTTTGACAACTAAATGTGTGGGCCATTCATAGTAACAATAATGCTAAATATATAGATTTTGACAGTTTATTAATTACATATTTATTACTTTTAATTATTAATATTAATTGGGATAAATTTGTTCTCTTTTTCTTTATTCTCTTCTTATTATAAATGTGGCCCGTTTGGCCAATATATCAGTGCTTGTTGTCTATAAACTAAAACAAAACCAAAAGCTTCATTACCTTTTCTAATTAAACAAGAAAAAAATCCATTTAAATAGTGTCATTTTTTCTCAGACTCCAACCATGCTGTTCAAAGATCATTCCTCAGTACCACCCTCCTGGCTAGAAAAGCATACTTAATAGAATTTGACTTTGTTGCAAGATAAAGGGGAAAATGTTGCATAAAACAGCATCATTCCCTGTGTCACTGAAAATTGCTCGTTGATCAAGATGTTTCCCAGACATTCTACAAATGTTGGCCATGTATGCTGTTGGCATCTGCAGGGGTACAGATAAGGCAGGGGCCACTGATGCCTTAGCTTTTGCTGCTTACTGATTCTTTGCTCTAGTCGGGCAGTGACCCTATTCTAGGGAATAAATCCAGAGGGCAATTCTCTTTTCACCATACTTTGACAGTCGATCATTTCCTTCCTCTTGAAACTTCCTTTAAGTGGCTCCCAAGGCTCTTGAGATGTGAGTCCAGTACTCAGCAACTGTATGCTCCTTCATAGCCCTTTGCAGTTTCCTTCTCCTTTCCCCAAGAACTGAACTCCATTCTGCATGGAGTTCATCTCCTTCTCTATCTATACACTCTCCTTAGGTGATCTTGCCCAGTCCTATGAGTTTGGTTTATATAGCATCTACATAATGATGACTCTCATATTTCCGACCCCTTACCTCTCTCCTGAGCTCCAGGCCAGCATAACCAACTGCCTGTTCAATAACTTCACTGGAATTTCTAATAGCATCTCAATCCCAACACGTCCACTGTACATATTCTGCTGAGTCTCTTCTGTGTGTCAGGAGTCCTCCTCCACTTATAAGGCAGAGCCACTTTCCACTATAGAAGCTAAAAATCCTGCTTTGCCAGTCTACTTTGCTACTAGAGTACAAGCATATGACATAGGCTCTGCCAAACAAATCTACTTTTCCCAGACTTTGAATCAGCAGCTAATGATATCTAGAAGTAAGGTCCACATGGAGTCCAGTCTAATAACAGATGTGGCAGCAGCAGTGGCCACAGCTAGTCAAAACTCTAAAGCGAGCAGTGGCAGAAGTACTAGAAGCAACAGCCAATTCTGGGTCATGATAAGATGGTCAGTGGAAGTTGCAATGTCTACCTAGACAAGGAGGTGATATCTTCATTAAATCAATTTCTTAGCATGATATAGAATTTTGTTTCTGACTTTGTAGCCTCCAAACCTTGCTTCCTTATCCTCCTAAGAACTGATTCTAAAAACTACCTAATATTTGTTTAATAAATTGTTTTTCTTAAATCAGCCAGAGTAAGTATATGTTGCTTGCACCTAAAAATCCTAACTTATAAAATATCTAAAACAGGACTTGGGGCAATTTATATCCAAGTAACAACTTCCTTTCCACTAATATTTTGAGAAATTTAAAACAGTTTCAAGATACAAGTCTAGTGACCAGTTGTAAGGTAATTTAGCATGTGCTTACTTAAGTGCTGACTGTCACACTAATTCTAAAATATAAGAACATCTAAGCTTGGTAGTAAATTAGTATGATTATGACAAACTTTGAACAATGAATTCGTTATAGACTTCTATTAATAAAAAACTCTTTTTATACTAAAATTATGATTAAATAACATTGTATTAGAAGCAGTTATTCATGAGTATGACTCTAGCCAGGAGCAAGGCACACCTCTGCAGGTTCTGCATCAACATGAGTGAAGATAGGATCTTGGCTGGTCGTGACGAGGATTCCAAATTGCCTCGTAGTAAATTCTTTTACAAAGATGTAAGGCGTAGGTCAGAATGGTCTAGGGCAGGTCATATTTGCAAAAAGCTTATTTCATAATTGCTTATATGTTGGCACAACCTTACTTCCCAGGATGCAAGATCTGAACTGAATATGATATTGGGAGCCTGAATTTTTAATAACTTCTTTCTCAGAATAACACTGACTCATTGTCTATGTCCCCAGAAAGGCAGGACCTTCTGGTGAGTCCATTGTAGGGTTCCAGGGGGAACCTCCAGCTGCAGGATTCCCAGATGGTTGAGGTATGAGGTCCAGCTCCAGTATATCATACCTCCACAGCCCCCGCCCTCCCGCCCCACTTATCCCCTGGCATTGAATGTACATCCCTCCAGTTTCTGCTTCTACAGTCTCCTTACTAACAAGCTGCCCTCTGGTGTTGGGGCAGGGGTGGTGCAGGGGACAGGGTACCAGTAAGGTGGCTCCAGCCCAGCCTTCTTCAGCAGTGACCACTTTACTTGCTATAAACCACCAACCCTACAACACCAGATAATAGGAGTGCAGGCTGCCCTCTGCTATTTGCTTGCTCCCCGCCCTCTAAGCTTTCCTTATTCAAGTAGGCACAGAGTAAATCAATAATACTATTGCCTCCTTGTAGGTATCCTCAACCTTTCTGAATCATTTTGTTAGCACTCTCTCCTCTTGGTTTGGGAGAGAGGGTAACAGCACCTCCCCAATATATAAGAGGTGCCCTCACAGTGTGCACCTCACACTCTCACCACGCTGCCACCCTTACCCCAAAGCTCTTCCTCCTCCCCAACCTCTGCTCATATGGGCTGGAGTGAAGTGGAGTCATTGGTTGTCTTTGTGCCAATGCCTAGTTGGGGAAACCCTCTTCAGGATGTAAAGTAGCTAGCACCTTTCCTCTGTGGCAATGGGCCTAGTGCCATCTCTAGAGCAACAAAAAAGTCTCATTAATCACCTGCACACAATTATTTCACTAAAGTGCACCAGACACAGTTTCACCCCATTCTGCTCTGTGGCAAACCTTTCTTTTGGCAAGGGAATCCAAAGTCATCATGGGTGGTTTTCAGTGGTAGAATTTATTCTTTAAAAAAAAAAAAATTTCCATGACAGTGACTTCTATTGGGTTGAGGCGACTTTTCTAGTTAAAATGTATTCTTGGTGATTCACTCAGTAACTATTTGTGAACAATCTACTTGTGCTAGGCACATTGCCACACTGAGATATAGCTGTGAGCCAAAAACGACAACATGCTTCTCCTTTAAAAAACGTATGATCTAGTAGGTGAGAAAATAAAATAAAAGAAGCACACAAGTATGGGTAAAATTCAACCTCAAAAAACAATTGGAAGAAAAGAATATAATTGGAAAGATCAGGGAGGTCAAGAAGGGCCTTCTTAGTTGATTCAGGTATCTGTGTTTCCCCCATGATGTTAGCTAGAGTCATTAGCCTAAATACTAAGTAAAGGACTCATTATGCACACTCAGTGTTAAAACAGAATTGAATCTCTTCATTCGTGCTAATATTCCTACTAGCATACCCTCTTAATCACTATGTTAGGGGACCAGCAACATTCCTTTCCACTTTCCTCTCCCCCTTCTCCCATGCATACACAGCATCCCATTGTATACTCAGGTTCCTGGTAATCACCCACCATCACTTCCATACACACACTCCTACTTCTTCTCATCTCCCAACTAAAGCTTCACTTTTCACCATGCCAGTTATTAAGGAGAAGATATTACGAGTGAATGACCATCACCAATTGCATTTTTCACCATTTGCATTTTAAGAGGATATATCATATTGACATTTAGAAAGTATGAAAGTGTGAAATGATGAACTGCACACTGCAGATGAGAGCACACTGAACATTAGGAACCTTCTAAGAATTTCATATTTTACAGGTGGCTGGCTTTGGTAAGTGGTGTTGATAGTTGATACTAAATTGGGGAACATGAGTTTGGAAACAAATAATACATGTTGTTTGAGAATATCTATGAAATTGACAGAAGACATTTAAAACAAAATTTTTTAGGAAGTTCTTCATTTCCGTGAGAATTCATTCCTAAAACACAAAACTCAAGGCAAACATCACCGTGAAATTGCCCATGATTACTTCAGACACAAATCCAGATAAGATTACATCATTTTTTAATTATAATATAAGAAACATGGGCTTTTCTGGATTCTAAATAAAGTCTGGGTAGCAAATTAGTAAAACAAAACAAAACAAAAAAAAGAAAACAGGCACATGTTTTACTAATCTTCCTCTGAGATTTAAGGAAATACATACCCTAAGATGTCATACAGTAAAAACTTTAAAATTGTTTATACCATATTAGGAAAAAAAAAAACTTATGCTATGATTAACTAGCATGTTTTTCCTTTTGATTTGGTAATCAGCATATCGATTTGGGGAAACATGAAACACTTAAATCAAATGGAAGTTATTTGATTGCCATGTTTTAGCTACAGAACTATACATTTTTTCACTCAAATTATTGTTCTTTAAAAAATCATAATTTACATTATGATAATTCTCTCAAAGAACATATGTTAGTAGATCAAACAAATCAAAACATCTCACTTTTTTCTAGTTAACACAATATAGTATTAAATTTTAATGGCAGAAAAATTAATAATATAGTTTTTATCTGTTACTTTACAATTTACAATGAAATTTTAATTTTTTCCTTATCAGTTTACATATTCATGGTGTAAAAAATTAAATAGTTCTACAAAGCTGATGAAAAACAGTAATCTAATAGCTTCATGTACTTCACTCCCAATTTTTATTTCCAAAGGACCAATTTTAATCTATTTTTTGTTTCTTTTAGTATTTATAATCATATTTATATTTTTGTTAATACTGCTATTTTAAAATTATTTCCAGTTTTATTTATCTATCAACTTCTTATTCTGGAAGGTGAGAATATGGTTCCAGTATGCATATATTGCACCGCCTGACACACACACACATATACCCTTACCTATCTCCTCCTTTCTCATAATGTATTATTGTCTCATCTTTTGATTAGATCAATAGTTAGTAAATACATTCTTATGAACATAAAACATTTTTTCATTGCTGAGCCGTGTAGTATAGCATGATTATATTTCCTTTCTTGTACAACTTTTGTTTTCCTGGTATTTGTTTTACCATATGTTTCATTTTCTATTTATCTTATATTAACTTACTCTAAACTGTCTTCTAGAAATGTAAATCTTCTCTCAATGTGATTTTCAAAGATGTTACGTATTCTACCAATTTTATCTCCTTGGAGACAGCTATTCTGGAGCCTCTCCCTCTTCTACCAATCAGGACTTGCTTTTTCAGTCTTGCACCGCTGTTTACTGTATTGGCTTCCCCATTTCTTAGATCCTGTGTAGTATTCCTCTTTCTTTGTTTATTCTTTCATTTTAATAAAGTATCTTGTCCAGGACCTTCTTAAGCAAGTGCATATAAAAGATAATTTTTTGAAAACTTGCAAATTTAAAAATGTTAATTCTGACACGCCAGCTAGCTCAATCAGTAGAGCATGAGATTTAAAAATGTTTGATTATACCCTCACATTTATTAGATAGTTCCACTAAGTGAAGAATTCTTGATCAGAAATCATTTATCTTCAGAAGTACGAAGAACCTGCTCCACTGTTGTCTGGCTTCCTGTGTTTCTATTGAGAAGCCTGAGGCCATTACCATTCCTGATCCTTTGTATGTGACAGTTTTCTTTCTGAAAGCCTTTAAGATCTCTTTGCACCAAGTGTGTTGAAGTTTCATGATGACGTACTTTGATTTAGGTCTTTTCTCATCATTTGTGCTAGGAACACAGTGGAATCCTCCATCTGTAATGTCAGGTCCTCCCATTCTAAAACTTTTTGAGTTTATTTCTTTGGTGATTTCTTCATCTCTAGTCTCTTTCTCCTGTCTTTCTTGAACCCTTGTTTTATGGATGTTGAATTGAACCTCTAATTTTCTTATCTGTTCTCTCTCATTTTATTTTTATTCATTTTTATTCTACTTTCTGGGAGATTTCAACCTTTCTATTAAGATTTTTGTTTTCTATGATCATATTTTAAGTTTCCAAGAGTTCTTGAAATTTTTTTTTATTCATCTATTTTTGTTTCATGGATACATTTTTTTCCTATCTCTCTGTAGATTTTAATTTGCTGGGATTTTGTTTCTTTCTTTCTTTTAACTTTTTCTTCTTCTTACTTTCTGTTTTCTCAAGTTCTGGCTTACACTGGGATTTTGTCCCCATTCTTGATGTTTGAGGGTTTGCTCAAATGCATAAGAATCATGGACTCTTCAGTCATATTTAAGAGGGGGACATTCTGACCCAACCTATAGCTGTGTATGCATGGGCAGGAATTGTCAACTAGTGGGTTTTACTGCAGAGTGATCTGGCTGAGGTTATTCTTGGGGATGCCGCCAATCATCAGTAACTTTAGGCTTTTCTTGGGGGCTTTTTATATTTCCAAGGGGAAAAAACACATGTCCAGTGCTCTACGTGGAGGCCCTAAGCTTGCTTGCTGCTGATCTTGGAGCCAAATGTCTACAGAGTTTCTTCCTTAAATATGTGGACTTGCTACTCTTTTTTTCAGTGTGGTACCCTCACTTCCTCTGGTTCACTTTTATTCAGAAAGTAAATAAAGTCTTCTGCAGTAATGGAAGAGAAACAATTGACCAGAACAGTGTAAGGTAAGTTGCGGGGCGGGGTGAATAGCATAGGAAATATGGAGTATCTAACTGCTTCTTCAACAAACTTTTAAACAATCCTCCTGTTTTACCCTTATTTTTCAGAAATTTTTGATGTTTTAAAATTCAAGTTTTACTGTTATTCAGATCAGCACACAAATGAATGCTTTGTTCAATCCACCATCTTTAACAGTTAGTCACAAAGTAAGTATAAATACTATTTCCTCTTACTTTAAGGGAATGGAAATATTTAACCAACCTACTCTATCCCACTCCACTCCTTCCTGAAACAGGATATACATAAGGTCATATAACCTATCTTAAAATAATTGAAAGGCTATTATATGGAAGAAAGAATAAAATTATCCTGAGCTTCTCCAGAGACCAAGGTAAGAATAATGAGTAGAAATTTTAGAGAAAGATTTTTTAGCTTAATAAAAAAAAATATTACAACAGTCTAAAATTTTAATCTATTGCCTGATGAAATAAAGAGCTTTCCATCATGGAACACATGTATTCATTCACAAACCCCTATCAAGTGCCCAATAGAACCAACATAGCTTCCTCCCTGATCTCAAGCCGCTTGTGGTTTAATTAAATAGACACAAATGTCTGTCTAAAATTTCCGATCCCCAGGTATTCCTATTACATTAACCATAAAATTTATACTTCTGTTTTGGAGCACTTAAAATTTCTTTCTTAATGTCTGTCTTCTCTTTAGTTTCTGAGTTCCATAGAGACAAGAACTGTGTCTTTATTGATTACCACTTAACCACTTAAATCTAATAGCATGGTGTCTAATACATTGTAGGTGCTCTGAAGCAAACCAAAATTTACACAGCAGATTAAAAAGTAGTATGATATAAATACAATCATGGCACTAGAAAAGAATTCTAAAAGAAATAGAATATAACAAAGACACTTAATTCAGCCTGGGATGATAATGGAGGACTTCCTGTGGGTGGTGGCATTTAAACGAATTCCTAATAACATAAAAGAATTAATAAGGCAAGGAAGGAGGGGAGGAGAATTCTAAGAAGGAAACAGCATGATTAGATTCTCAGAGATGGAAAATAACATAATATAATCTGGGATGTATAGAGAGATGACTAGAGGGCAAGACAAGGTCAAGGTCACACTAAAGAGTTTGACAATAATATGGCAATGAAGAGTTAGCAAAGGAGATATAGAGTAATTGCTGCAAGGCTCTTAAGCAGAAGATCTTACAATTTAACTTAGAAAGATTATATGGCAGCAATGTGTAGGATGAATGAGAGATAATGACTACAGGAATGGAGACCAGTTGGGAATGTGGAAGGTAGAATAAAACATTAAAACACTAACACAATTCAGCCAAGTTCTTTGCCACTTTATAACAAGGACTGCCTTTCTTCCAGTTTCCAATACTATGTTCCTTATTTCTATCTGAGACCTCACCTGAACAGCCTGTACTATACATGTTTCTACCAACATTCTTTACTGAATTACTTAGATATTCTTTAAGAAGATGGAGGCTTTCTCTAGAGCCCTCTTTTCTTTCTGAGCTCTCACCAGAATCACCTTTAATGATCCATTCACGGCATTGTAGGCTTTTAATAGCATGTACCTCAAAACTCTTCTATACTCTTCCTCTTACCTATTTCCAAAGCCATTTCCCCATTTTTAGACTTTTGTTACAGTAACACTCCAGTTTTCAGTGCCAATTTTCTGTCATAGCCATTTGGGCTGCTATAACAAAGCACCATAGACTGGGTGGCTTATAAATGACAAAAACTTTATTTCTCACAGTTATAGAGACTGGGAATTCCAAGATGAAGGCACCAGCAGATATGGTGTCTGGTGAGAGCCCACTTCTTGGTTTATGGACGTCATTTTCCCTCAGTGTCCTCACATGACACAAAGGGCAAGTGAGCTTTCTGGGGTCTCTTTTATAATCTCATTCAGGAGGGTTCTGCTCTCATGACACAATCACCTACAAAGGCCCCATTGTAGGTTAGGATTTAAATATATGAAATTAGGAGGAGATACAACATTCAATCTACAGTACCTGGCATCTATAATTGGTCAAAGACAGAACTCACCATATCTCTTGTCATGCCATTTCCAGTTATTATTTACAAAATTATTTTTCATAACAAAACTACAGACTTTTTCACTGTTATTGCCCTGACTTAACCCACCATTAGCTGATACTCTTTATGTCATCATCAACCTGTGCATTATGATGTGGTTCAGAATGACAATTTAGCTCACTTCCTTATGTGTCAACCAATGGCACTAACTTAGCTCATGTGTCAGTAGATGGACTCTGCAGATTACTTTGTCAAAGTTTAAAACTTTATATTTTTAAACATTTTGACAAATAAAATATAGTTGTAATCAGAGAAAATAAAATTCTTCCTAGGTTATAACCATGATTAATTTAAAAAGCATTGTTACTACTTAGTGTTTGGTATATAGAAGGCGCTCAATAACTATATGATAAATGAATAGACTTTTCATGTCAGAAAATCAACATAACAGGCCCAAGATGACAGACTGCAGGTATGTTCTAAAAATGGTAATAAGCAAAATACCAGATACATGGAAGCATGTAGTGAGAAGGTGAGCTGGAGTGAAACTTTGGGGAGTATTGAATGCTAAGCTTAGACTTCTGGATTTTATGAAAAACCATTCAGGTCTGTATATAATCAGATATCTGCTTTAGAAAGATAATTCTGAAATATTCCATTTCAGGGGGGTGATTTTTATCCTTCCAAATGCCATTGAAATGACCAATGTAATTTAAAATTAGGAATGATTCTGTTTCAAGGATAGAAAAAGAGAAGGTATGGGCAAGAGAAATTTCTTCAAAATGAAATGCAAAGATAGGGAAGTGGAGGGGATGGGGTGGGATGAGCAGCCTGCAACTCAATAAATGAAAAAAAAAAATAAAACCTGCTTGGGAGATAATGGTGTTGAGTATAGAACCCAAATCTCCACACTGTGAGTAAATGAGGTAGAGCTGTAGGAGGCTCCACCAGAAGAACAGCAATTCATCAAGCCTGCCCTTGGAAAGTGGAGCAGAAAGGAAATTGATGCAGGAGATTTTTTTTAAAAAGAATTGGTACTTGTTGCTGGGGTAAATTTGAAAAGGTGGGGCAGGGATGGCGCCAAAGAACAAACCTCGAGAAATAACCAATTACAACAATAGCGAATGTCTCTAAGATAGCTTCCTCCCTACCTTAAACAAAATATCAATACTCTAAAGCTTGCAAAATCACCATAAAAAATATAACTTTTACCTCTTTTTTGGGGGGGACCAAAAGATTTGTCCAAGGACTCAGATAATCTCCAACATAACTCATCTCAAATCCCAAGACTAGACTAATATAGATACTCTCTGATAGGATGAACAAACAAAAAAGTTAACAAATTTCAAAAAGTTTACACACCCACACACACACACACACACACACACACACACACATACTTGAGTAAATAAAGTAGTACTACTGTGATGCTCCTTAATAAGAAGACTGAAAATGACAAAGATGACAATTGGCTCCAACATAATCTCTAATCACAACAAAAATTCTAAAGGGGTTGTATGAAGAAGTTCACCAGAATTTCCTTTACTTACTCTCCAAAGCCCAGTTATAAGCAGGTCCTATTTATCTTTCTTTGATTTGGTTCCACATACACTATTAGAGAGAAGTTCCCCAAAATTTGTGACATGGCATTTTTCTTCATATCCCAATACTAATGCAAGTTGTTTTAACAATCAATTGCTATGTAACCAATATACAAACCCAATATTTCATAACTTAAAATGATAATCATTTATTTATTTGTGGTTTTGCAATTTGAGCAGCATTCAATGGGGCAGTTCATCTCTACTCCACATGACACTAGTGAGGTTTGTTTAACTGTACCCAGAAGATCCGTTTCCAAGATGGCTCCAGGTTGGTGTTGGCTGTCACATGTGAGCTCAGTGTGGCCTCTTCGCTGGAGGCCTTTAATTTTTACCACTTGAGCCTTTCCTTTGGACCCTTTAAGTTTCCTCACAGTGTGACTAGCGCGTTTCACAGGGAGGAAGCAAAAAGCTGGGCAGAGAGATCCCAAGAGGTAGCTTCTTTCTCTGTGTTCAACTGGACAAAGCAGTTACAGGCCCAAATCAGATTAAGGAGGAGGAGACATAAAATCTCCTTCCTGATGGAAGGAGCTGCATGCATGTACAGGAAGGGGCAGAATTATTTGGGGGCCACCTTTAGAGACAATTTACTTATTCAAGTTGTTTCTCAATTTTACATTCCATTGGCCATTTTGGTCAGTTTTAATAAAGTATACATAAATGTCACTGAGAAAGTCATCACCTGTTTTTGAAGTGATCTCAAAGACTTGGTAATTAACTTAGAACTCTTAGTATAAAAGTGGTGTTTCCCAAAAAAGAAACACATACCATTTCTCTAATTTTTTGTTGAGGTATAATTTACATACAATGAAGTATGCACATCTTAAGTGTATAATTCAATGATTTTTGACAAATGCGCATACCCATCTCAAGACATAGAATAAGTCTTTCATCTACGAATGTCTCTTGTGCCTTTTCTCTGTCAGTGCATGCTCCTAAAGGCAACCACTGTTCTGATTTTTATCATTTTGGATTAGATTTGCCTACTGAGGAACTTACATATAAATGAAATTATACAATACCTACTCTTTTGTGTCAGACTTCATTTGTTCAGCATAAAGTTTTTGAGATTTACTCATGTTATTTTATTATTTAATTTATTCCCTTGAATTATGAGTAGAATTTCATTTTATGAATATACTATAATTTGTATAACTATTCATCTGCTGGTGAAAATTTTGATCATTTCCAGTTTGGTGTTAGTACAAATAAAGCTGCTATGAACATTCTCATACAACTCTTCTCATACACATAAGATTTTATTTCTCTTGGGTAAATACCTAGAAGTGAATTGCTGGGTTATAGAGATAATACCTCTTTGACTTTACAAAAAACAATTGTTAGAGTTTTCCAAAGTAGTTGAACAAGAATTTCAGTTGCCTGCATCCATGCAAATATTTGGTGTTATCAGTCATTAATTTTAGCCATCCTAGAGATTTGTGTTGGTATCTTATTGTTGTATTACTTTACATTTCCCTGGTGACTGATATTGAGCATTTTTTCATGTATTTATTGCCCATTCATATACCTTTTCTTATGAAGTTTCCATTAAACTATTTTGCCCATTTGGATTGTTTGTTTTTTATAAATGAGTTTTAGGCATTCTTTATGTATTATAAGTCCTTCATCAGATGTGATTATTATATTTTTCTCCCAGTCTGTGTCCTATCTATTCATTTCCATAACCATGTCTTTTGATGGGTAGAAGTTTTAAGTTTTTATTATGCACAATTTCTAACATTTTCTTTTAAACCAGTGCTTTTTGGCTCCTAAGAAGTAGTTCTTTACCTGAAGTTCATGAAAATATTCTCCTCTGTTTTCTTCTAGAAGCCTTAGAGCTTTAACTTTTGCATTCACCTTAATAACCCATCACAGATTACTTTTTGAATATAGTGTGATATAAGTTCTGACTTTTTTTTTATAACTTATATATCCAGTTATTCTAGCACCTTTTTTCTTTTTTCTATTGAATTATTTTGGAGTCTTTGTTAAAAATCAATTGATCATATTTGTGTGGGTCTTTTTCTGAATTCTATTCTGTTTCAATGATCTATGTGTCTTGTTTGTTTCGCTTTATTGAAAGTCTTATAATCAGAGAATCTTGGTTTTTCAACTTTGCTCTTTCTCAAAATTGTTTTTGCTATCTTAGATTCTTTGCATAACTTTTAGATCAGCTTGAAATTTTCAGCAAACCATGTCTTGCATAACTTTTAGATCAGCTTGAAATTTTCAGCAAACCATTTCTTGCATAAACCATTTTATTGACTCTATAGATCAATTTGGAGAGAACTGACAATAAAACAATATAGAGCGTTCCAATCATGTAGCTAATACATCTCTCCATTTCTTTAAATTTTCTTTAATTTTTATTAGCTTAAAGTATCACAAATTTTCATTTTAAATGTTTGTTTATAACCTACTCTAACAGTATAATTTATAATATGTGTAAGATCCATAATAGAAAATTTCAAGATGATATGAATTTTATTTCTCACAATCAAATAGAGAAAAAAAGTAACCTCATTACTGTTTTAGAAGTAAAAAATGACGAATAAAATTTTTTAATTAGAGGAGATAAGATGACATTTAATAATAGCACAAAGATAGAATATGATTAGTTATAGAGGAATTACACACAGTGCAATATAAAAACCAAGAAGAAAGCAAATTCAGCTTTTAATGCCTCTTAACCAATTAAAAATAATAAAAACATATTTAAGTGAATCTGACATTTAAAAGTATGAAAAATGGAATTCTAAGAAATGTAAGAAATTGAGAAAATAAAAAAAAATTTATGACAATTTTGCATCCAAGTTGACATTCAAGATGAATAACAATCTACTTTTTTATTTAATATTTTTATTTACAGAGATTGCTCAATTGACTTCATTAGATGATTTTAGCATTTAATAATCAACATAACCAAGCTAAGTCTTTCAACTTTGATCTACTTTAATTAAAAATGGCTGGTAAGAAATCCCTTTGAATAAACCTTTTACAATATACTCAAAGGTGGTTAATTTATTTCTTTTTTCTCACTAAGTACGTAATACCAATTCAAAGCTTTTCTTAAGATTTTTAAATTAATTTTTAAGATGAAATCATAAAACAAGAATACATCGAAAACATTATTGATTCAATCTATTAGGATACTTCATTCCCAAAATTTCAGATGAGAAATTAGCCTTTTGACGGAAAACAATAAATAATTATTCTCTATTTAATTTAATTTTAAAACAAATGCACCAAATCTGTAGGAAATTAATGATAATATTATGTTAGAACATTTACATACTGAAAATATTCACAGCAGTAATAATTCCCCCATAAGATATAACTGCATATGTAAAACAATATCAACTCCACTAATAAACACTAGAATGTAAAGTGTAATGGAAATTAGTAGATCTTTTGTCTATGCTATATGAACATATTAGCTCTAAAACGTGATAGAAAATGGCTTTACCACTAACTAGTATGTGACTTTGACAAATTTACTTTATCTCTCTAATTTTCATTTTCCTTCTTTATTAAAAAAAAAAGGAGGGAATAATAATACTCACCTTCAATAAGCTGAAAGATTAAATTATTATTTGCAAGGTATTTGGTATAATTACTACCATTAGTAAGTGGCAACTAATTTTATTCTTACAGCAATAATAATAATAGAAGTCATTATTGTAAAAAACCATTACTTTCCTATTGTTGCTGTAATAATAACAACAAATTTAATGTTTTAAAACAACCAAATGTATTATCTTACCATTCTAGAGGTCAGTAGTCCAAAATAAATCTGACTGGGCTAAAATCGAGATTTCAGCAGGACTGGTTCTTTCTAGAGGGCTATACAAGAAGGAAAATATAACTTTACATCCCAATTTTTAAATTCTTTTTACCTTTTTACAAAATTTCAACATTTATTATTAAATTCTGTAAGTTTAGATACATTAGAGACCTCATACCAGCCAGCCCTGCTCCCCACCCTGGCCTAAGGAACCATTCGTCTGCATTTTAATGAAATTTAGGCTGTCCTTCAAGTTGAGGAAATTTCCGTTGTATGGGTGTGTATAGTATTTGACAGAGTATTATATACATATTATATATATATATATATATATATATATATATATATATATATATATATATTTATACACACTAAAAACCCAGAAGAATACATAACGCACTATTAACAGATAGTATCCCTAGCTGTGGGGCAGCAATCAAGCAAGGGTATATAAAGCTAATAGATATTTACTGTTTATTTTATTACATTTTGCATAGAGTGGGAGTTTTTACCAGGTGCATGTTGTAGTATGAAATTACAATTATGAAAACTAGTCTAATGTTTAATATAGTACATAGTCTAAATATGTTCAGGTGGGTATAGTTTCTGAATTTATATAATCTTTATTAATGGGCAAATTATAAGTTGAGACTTTAACATAAATTCTGGTCCCAGATCCATCCCTGGCTTTGGAAAAAACAAACAAAAAAGAAGATATCAAACTATTATACAGGGGCTGAGCACATGGAAGTCCTATAGAAAACACAGCCACAGTGAAGATGAGTTCATATTCTTAAATTACAAATCATTACAAACACACAATAGAATATACAGATGTCAAATTATAATGTACATTTGAAAATTACATAATCGTATTAACCAAAGTTACCCCATAAACTTAATTTTTTAAAAGTTAAAAAGAATTACAAATCACCCAAGGACCTATGATGAGAATCCTCAAATGAAGCAAAGATAGAAAATTAGAAATAATGGAATAATCCTACTAGTCTATGGCCATGCTACCCTGAACAAGCCTGATCCCATCTGATCTCAGAAGCTAAGCAGAGTCAGGCCCGGTTAGTACTTTGATGGGAGACCACCTAGGAAGACCAGGTGCTGTAGGCATAAAAAATAAATAAATAAATAAGGGATTGTAAACTGGCACAGTCCTTGCAATCTTTGAGGTCAATGAATGGTTGCTCACGTAATAATAATAATAATAATAATAATAATAATAATAATAATAATAATAAAATAATAATAATAATAATAAAACAATTCAAAAGGAACTAAAATAATTCTGTTCGATATATTATAATAATGTAAGAAAGATTAAAAAAGCATAATGAACTTGAGTGCTGCTTTTAACAAAACAGTAAACATGTGGAGAATTTTTTAAAAGGTAGTCACTGTAATGATAAACTTAGTGAACAAATTTAAACTGTAGAATAAAAATAGTTGAAGAGGAAATCAGTCAACTAGAAGATAAGTCATCATACATAGTGAAGTTATAAATATAAAGATATGAAACATATAATAGAGGTAAAGGGCCAACTTCTCTTAAAGGAGTTCAGAAGAAGAAAACAGAAAGAACAAGTTAGATACAATATTTGAAGAGAAAATGGCTGAAAATTTTTCTGAATTGAAGACATAATTAAAGTAGCACACCAAATATAGTAAGTAAAATGAAAACAATCCATACTCAGATACTACAGAAGAGTAAAAATAAAGAAAAACTTTTTAAAAAAAGATATATCATTGGCAATGCCACTGGCATTTCTGAAGATGTGTTCATGTGGGAATATTTCTATTTATTCTATTTCTATAGTGGCTTTCAAATACTAATAATACTACTATCCAGGGCCCTCCTACACCACACTAAGTATCAGTATAACATTGTCCTGTGTATCTTGTCATTGAATCAATTTGCTTTATATTCCTACAACCTTCTTCCCCCAACCTATTTCTTTTTGACCCATAGCATATCAATTTTTAAAGTGCTTCAAGCATGAAACCCCATTTACTAATTAACATAAAAAGAGCTATACTTGAGAGGAAAAAAAAATCTGTTGTGAACATCAAATATTTGATTATTAGCATAAGTAGAACATTACCCCATCATTATATATGACTTAATAATTGCAAGTCTAGGGAATGGACAACCAAATGAGTTTAGATTCATAACTGGCCATTGAGGGAACTGAATTCTTGTACCTGTCAACATGCAGGGCATGTGACCTTTATTTACTTAATTCGCATCTAAAAGTGAGATTAATCATATATTCTCCTACTTATTTTGTGACAGCACTGAGAAGAATTTAAATTAAAGAGTGGATCACAAAATGATGTTGTGAATAAGTTTTTGAAAATGCATTAAATGCCAGAACTTTGGAACTGATGTATAAACAAGTGTTCTAATAGATGTACTAGGAAGAACATCATACAGATGTACTCTTACGTACCATCAATAATGTCCTTAAAAATCAGAGTTGCCCAAATAGTCCAGCCCTTTCAGAGAGATCTCTCAGTACAATACAACTATTTCAACAAAAGTATATGAGAAAGACTTGGGCAGTGAAAGAAAAAAATTAAAAGATCATTATGTTCTAAGAATTTCTTTATTGATTAGTGCCCTTAATCCAGAAGTGTATATGATGGTACTGACTAGCCCATGTGAAACAAGAACATTCTGTGACAACCCAAAGAAGAATCTAGAATGAATTGACAATTTCCTGACTCACACGGGCTAGGGGTTATAATAGGTTCCATAGTGGCTATATCAGCAAAGGCGTGTGAAATTGTAATTTATGTTAAGAAATACATATTTTATCTTTGTTCCCTGTTCCTTCATGAAACAGAGCTCCAAAAATCCTTGGAACTTCCTAAGTGATGAAAGTTGTAATGATGTTTTTGTTATGTTAATGAGGTGACTTGGAAAGCCTCTAAATCACCTAAGGATAGAAGTTGGTTGTCAAGGAACCAACCATGTGATTAAAGAGTTGGAACTTTCAGTCCTAGCCCCTGAATTGGGGAGGAGTGAAGGGGTTGAAGATTGAGTTCAATTACCAATGATTTAATCAATCATGCCTATGTAATGAACCCTCCATAAAAACCCAAAAGGACCATACAGGAGAGCTTCCTGGTTGGTGAACACATGGAGGTTCTGGGAGAGTGGCTTGCCTGAGAGGGCAGCGAAGTTCTGAGTCCTCTCCCCTTGCCTTCTCTATGCATCTCTTCTATTTGGTTGTTCCTGAGTTATATTCTTTTATTATAAACTTGTAATCTAGAAAGTAAAATGTTTCTCTGAGTTCTGTGAGCCACTTAGCAAATTAATCAAACCTAAGGATTGGGTCCTGGGAACCTCCCATCTATAGTTAGTGTCTGTCAGAAGCTTAGGTGATCAATCACCTGGATTTGCAATTGGCATCTGAATTGGAGAGTGAGGTGGGGCAGACCTGTGGGAATAAAACCGTAATCAGTAAAATATGATGCTCTTTCCAGGTAGATAGTGTTAGAGATGAGTTGAATTGTAGGACATCCAGCTGGTGTCTGAAAATTGTTCAGTGGTGTGGGAGTAAAAAAATCCACACATCAGCTTGGATTCTAGAATCTCAGCTGCTCATTCAAGATGCTTATGAGTCCTTGACATTCTCTCTTGTTTCTGCTCCACAGCCAAGTCTAATAGATTCTACTCCTGTGACCACCTCAGTTAAGCCTTCATCATCTCACCTGGACCAGCCTTACACTGTTCTCCCATTTTCCTCTACTCTATACTTTTCTTAGACAGCAGCCAGAAGGATCTTTCAAGTGGATCTCCTTATCTCCGCATTAAAAATCCTTCAAAAGCTTTCTCAAGATACCTGAAATATAAACCAAATTGCTTACATGACCTATGAGGTCTTCATAATCTCACAACCCGCTCCCTCATTATTTCATTTTAATATCACTTTCCACCTCACTCCTACACACTAGCTCTCTTTCAGTTCTTCAAACCCACCAAATTATTTCCTGCCTCAGGCCATCATACTTGTTTCTCCTGCTACTTAAAAACTTTTTCTGCCCATACTTTACCCAACTAACTCATTTATCCTTCAGGTAACAGATTAAATGTCACTTTGTCTGAAGGACCTCTTTGGCTCTCCAATTTAAATTATACTTCCATTATAATGGTTATTTTAGTTTATATAATTATGAATCTGTATACATATGCATTTTTATGTATATATATTTCTTACCAGACTATAAGCTTCAACAGGGCACAAGTCCATCACTAAATATCCAGTGCCTAGAACAGTACTTGGCACATTCGTTTTAGTGACCCTGTAAGGTGGATAACTCCATATTTGACATGAGGACACTAAGATTGAGGGTGAAACAACTTTGTAGAACTGAAAAAGTAGTCTGATGTCTGACTAGAAAGTATTACAAATTTTATTTTATAGGAGAGAAAAAAAATGGCATAGATGATAGAGGCTCTGTTCATCCCTCTTGCAACCAAATCAAAGTTGTGACAGAAACAAGGAGCAAACAGCAAGGAGAGTAGCCTGAGATCTACAGGAACAGAAGCACTACAACTAGAGAAAGAAATAATTAATCAACCTGTATCAGTAAAAGGTAGGAAGGAGTGAAGATGCGAGGCTGCCTGGTCCAGAGCAGGTGAGTGGAACAGAGGCTGAGGCAGTTGCAGACTCCTCTTAAAAGGGGCTGTGTCCACGAGTGGACTTTCCCAATGACAAACCTGTTCAATCTGAGCACCAGCAACGAGCTGGCTGCTCTGGGAGCACCAGGGACTTATAGGAAGACACTGAGTTGTCAGAGTGAGAGCCAGAGGCAAGTCTTGCTCTGCACAGGGGTGTCAGTGGTATTCATTGTTCCTCCTCTGTTGAACCCTTCCCACTCCCAGTGTGCGGACTCAGTACTGCCATAGCTGAAACATTATCAATCTGGTTAACAGAGGTTGCTCTACCCAGAAAATTCCCTGAAACTCCGCTTCCCCCAGCTCATGGCCTCACCCATGCCACATCCAGGTATATCCTCAGTGAGTCGAGTGCTCCTTGCTGAGCAGCACCTAGACTCACACTGGTGGTAGCTGGCCTTGGTTTCTGGCATGGCCTTTTGAGGCAACTATAAGCACAGCCTCTGTGATTGCTTGCTGACTCTTAACAGTGGCTCCGGAGGGGCACAGGCTGGGGCTAAACTTGGCCTGCAGCTGAACCCCTCTCAGGATTAGACACCTACTTCACAAAGCTGTACTAATAAGACAGGGAGACTTAAGAACTTTGCTTAGTACATGGAAACAGACACAGAAAGACAGCCAAAATGGAAAGACAAAGAAGTAGAAACCATACGAGAGAACAGACAGATATCCAGGAAAATGGAGTCAAGTAATTTAACAGATGCAGAGTTGAAAACCCTGGTTATAAAGATGCTTAATAAACTTTTGGGAAGTTTAGATAAATTCAATGAGAACTTCAACAAAGAGAAAAAAACATAAAAAATGGAAATTATAAATGGGAACCAGTCTGAAATGAAGAACACATTATCTGAGATGAGAAGTATATTAAATGGAATAAACAAAGGAATAAACAAAATGAATAAAGAAGAGAATCAAATGCCCTATCTAGAGGATGTGAAAGTCAAAGACACATAATCAGAATGGCAAGAAAAAAAGAAGCCAAGACTATAATAATTTAAGGAGCCTATGGGACACTATTAAAGGTAAAAATATCCGTGTCATAGGGGTACCTGAAGGAAAACAGGATGTTGAAGAGCTTTTTGAAGAAATGATGATGGAAAACTTCCCTAACCCGGTAAAGGAAATAGACATACAATCCCAGGAAGCTCAGAGAGTCCCAAGAAAAAGAAACCCAAAGAAGCCCACACCAAGACACATTGTAATTAAAATGGCAAAAATTAAATACAAAGAGAGAATCTTAAAAGCAGCAAGAGAAAAGCAATTAGTTACTTAAAAAGGAAGCACCCATGAGGCTGGCAGCTGATTTCTCAAAAGAAACTATGCAGGACAGAAGGGCTTGGCACAAAATATTCAATGTGATGAAAACCCAGGAATGGTAATAACTACAAGTGCTCCAACCAAAAAATAGAGTGGCTGAACTGATTAGAAAACAAGATCTCTACATACACTGCCTACAAAAGACTCACTTCAAACTAAAATTTTTATTCCCCACCCCGAGTTATCAGACTTTCAAATATTTTACTCAATTCTTCATTCCACCCAGACCAGCATTATACATTTATATTTTTGACATAGCCTAATAGTGCACAGAGTATGTTTTTCTACCTTTTGACTATGGCCATGGCCATATGACTTGCTTTGGCCAATGTGATGTTGTGAAATAAAGTAAGAAAAGGCATGAAATGTGCTTAAGTCCTCTTCTGCTTTGTCATTTTCTTTGAAAGAATATGTCCTGAATAGCCCTTTAGTTTAAGAAAGATAACAGATATGTGGATGCAACCTTCAGTTATGGGTATGTTCAGCCATGCTCAGCGTAGATCAACCCAACTGCAGACAGTTCATATATAAGTAAGATACATGAGACACATGAGTGAAAAATATGTGCTTATTGTTATATGCTACTGAAATTGTGATGTTTGTTGTGCTGTAATAGCTAACTAATACACAATTTTGAGCACAAATGCTACCAGGTTGGTGGTCAATACAAATTTTCTGAATGGAGGGAAGAACTTAATTTATCTGTTACGGTTGTTTTGAAAATTGGATTTCTGTACATTTGTATAAATCATATTAAACCCTCACTGAAAAATAAACCAAGATTCTTGTGCAGAAAGATTATATTTGGGCCCTTAAAATTAGCAACTAAAATAAGTTGATTGATCTTAACCCATGACAAATCTTAGCATAGTCACCCAACCTGAAGATAGGTGTACAAATCTGAATGCTGCCAAAACGTTGATGTTTTGTTTACATAGCAAGACCACTTCCTGGGGGAAAAATAAAGAAAAACAGCTCATTACCTACAAAACACCTAACCAATCAGTAAAATCAGTAGTAGCCAGAGAATTTGAATTCCTATGATATCATAGAGACTCTGGATTTTCAGATCTAAAAAACAAAAACAAAACAAGCAAGCCAACTAATCAACCAAAAAGCTAAATACTTCCCCTTTTCCCTTACAGGAGACATATCATTCTACATGCCCCTTCCAACATTTGTCCAAAATACTTAATTTGGCACACAGGAATCATTAGTGCTCAGTATCATGTTTATATTCCCTGAGTAAAATCAATATCTCTTCCTGTTATACAAAGGTTTTCAGAGTGAGATTCTAAAGTGGATTTAAAGTCAGTTTATAACAGGGTTTTTTCTCTCTCTCCCTGGAGCTTCATAAGCATCATCTGTCCTCCAGTTTTAAAGGCTTAGGGAAGCAAAAACTTTAGAAGTTTCTAATCTGGAAAATGAGTGTTTTGGTTATTTTACTTTTATTTATTTTCTTGTTTTGGTTAACAGGTCTTATTGATAGCATTAAGGTGTCTACACTTAATGTGATTTTGAAAAAGAAATTTGTAAAAAAATATTAGTTTAAATTTAGCTTGAATTTTTTAAAATTGATCTTTTAAAGGGAAGATTCAGTTTATAATAAGAATATTATTCACATTTGATCAATTTTTACTTCATCTTTTATTTTAGAACATCATTTCAAGTAAACATAGCTTGAGAGTTATTGTAGGAACAAATGATATGCACATATTTCTTAAAATTCTCAATATTTTTTGGGCCTCTAGAAATAGAATGAAAGAGATGTTAGGTAATCTAAATAAAATTAAAATTCTGTTTGTGTTATTGCATTATAATTGGACACATTTTTCTCAAACTTGGAACATATGTTTGGGATATACCATTTTAAATTTTAGCTGGTGACTTACATGATTATCACTTAGGAACTTTACCAGGCCCCCATTTTCTGTAATAAATTAATCTGAAGTACAGGAAGAGGCTCATATGGCTGCAAAACAGGATAGATGCACTAAATGCATGAAGATGCCACTGAGAGGGCACAGAATTATTTCAAATAGGAGCCCTTAGGTGAAATGCACAAGGGCAGCCACTCTGATTATAGGCAGGTTGCTTCTCATATGGACAACAACAGGTAGCAACAGGTATACATTTATTATATAAATGGTTTATTCTTTTCCCAAATAGTTAAAATATAGATTTCAGAGGAAAATCCAAAAGTATATTTAAATGATTATTGTTTGTTAAAAGGAAATTACTAGAGAGCCATGGGTAGATCTTTCATGGGGGATAAAAATGAGCATAGATAGATTCAAAGAATTCAAGAAGAGAAATACTAGTCACATCTGGTAGAATATAGTATTACATATTTTTCAAAACCAATAGGTGTTTTGCATTTTATTACTGATGATACAGCTTTTTCCAGTTTTGCTCTGAAAAACAAGTGTCCTAATTTTAGCTAAGTTTAATTACTCATACTACTACTCTTAAGTCATTGATTAAATAAAGTTCTTTGTCTAGTTCATGGATAAAAAGCACCTCTAACATGTGGCCTATTTACATAAAGTACAAAGAGAGTCAGTGTACTGAAATGTAACCCAGAAGAAGAAATAAAGTACTACAATTTGGTGAGACACTTCTGTTGTTATAGTATTTTTATCATTGAGTTGTGTCTTTGAATGCTAAGCAATCAGCTTTCGAGTTGGACAAATGTGGGTTGAAGTCCCAGCTTGGATATATCTGAGCTGTATGTTTTTGGACTTTGGGCTTCAGTTTTATGACGAGTGAAATGGGATTGGATAGTACCTACCTTTTGGGGTTATAATCAGAACAAATTATTATAGTTAATATAAGAAATGTGCCTGCAACATCATATCTATTGAATGTTAGTTATTATTAGTACTAATATAAATGTAAGTCTAACATTTGTTTTTCACTATCATATTTTCTAAATGGATGGGTTTCTGATTGAGTAGTTTAAAAAATTAAGCATTTTACACATTTTCTGTTCAAATGTTCTCAATTATGCCTTCATTTGTTTCTCAGTTTAATCCATTCAAGAGAATTATATCATTTGCCACAAATACAGATTACCCCCACTTTTTCTTCCTGTGATGGTAATCAAAATTTTCTTGGACTGCACACCCATCTAAAAATCAGCACTTTTAATTCAACTGTTTCCATATTATATATACCCTTATATTATTGCTACATTTATTAAGACAAATGTCTAGCTTTTACTATTACATTATCCTATACCATTGCAACTCCAGGTGGTATATTTCTTATGGTCCCCACAGGAAGAGAGTTCTGAGTTGGGAAATTTCAGATATTAGTTGCTAAGGAGTGAACCCAAGAAATATAAATATTTTTCCTATAACTAAAATAAAAATTCTTATACTAGATTACATTTATATATTCAAATTAGTATAATGAACTACAGGAATATGTTTTACTCATGTCGATGAACGGGCATGATAGAAAGATAATTAGTTTAGAAACTGGGCTTAAGTGCCCCCTTTTTCATCTTTAAAGCAGTGAGTAACTGGAGCACATTTGGGCAATGAGCTCAATAGGAGAAAAGGAAATGTTGATGTAGAAATGAGTCTGAGATTTACAGGGGTTAGAGAGTAACTGAGTGGTGGACTGTCATTAGGCAAGGTACAGTGAGGAAATAAGGTTACAGAAATAAGTGAAACCAAATTGTTAAGGGTCTGAAATCAAGGCAGAAGGGTTCGGCCTCTAATCAATAGCCAATCTCTTCTTTCTGACATCTTGTCCTTTAAATTTACTGAACAAAGAGATCAAAAACATAATGTATTTTCTATTGCCATTGAGGGACAGAGTATGTCATTTAGAACTGACAGTGAAGTGAAGGAAGGAAAAAAGACACAGAAAAGCCATTGTGGCATGGTGGCACTATGTTCTGGCAAAGAGGAGTCATCTGTGCTGTGTATGAATTTAGAAAACTATCTTTTATGCTTGAACACCTCTATCCATTGAATTAGTCTCCTTATCTTTTATTTTTCGCAGCCTGTTTTATAATATTATCTGTGAATCATATTTACTATACCCTTTGTTTGGAGAGACACATAGTACTTGACTTCATTGTCAGATTAACCAGCTGTGTGGTTTTAGGTAAATTATCTTCACCTCTAAATTTCTTCAGCTGTAATTTCACTGAGTTATGATAGAGTGTTACACATGAGATTAAGAATGAGATAGTACCTCGCTCAGTCCTGGGGATAATAGGTGGTACCAATTTGACCCAGTTGACATAGTGCCAAACTCAGTGCCAAACTCCATGGAGTTAAATAAAACCTCAAAAGTCTGATTTTTGGAGCTGTTATTAATAAATCTTAGTAGTTGCTCACTGTCTCAAAGATATACTCTGGTAAATAATTTTTATTAAAAAGCATGGTGGCTGACACAATCTTTATTTTTACAACCATATGATATTATATTTCATACCCTTAATATAAGAGTGCTGAAATATTTGAAAGATACCAAACATATGTTGTCATGCTCTTTACACATTAAAGAAGGTATTTCCTTTGAAGTTTCTGTCATCAGAGACCACAGCCATACAAGTAACTTTTTTTCCTGTACACATGGATCTCTCTGGATGCTTTTGTTGTTTTATCACTTTATAATTTCACTTTGTTCATTCCCAAATGAGTAAGTAAGACTCAGAATTTTTTTTAATGCTTTCTCACAGTTTTTTGGCATTCTCTGCTTCAATCTTTATTTGCAAATGAGAAGCAAAATAACTTTGTTACTCTTTTTCTGTATTGGCAGTAGCTTCTAGTGTTGCTGCTTCACTGTCAATGGGTTAATAGGCACAATATGGCAAAATACACTTTTCTCCTCCTTTATTCAGGTCCTCTTCTACAGATAAAACTGAAAATTTATATTTTTTCAAACCCAGTATTATTTGAAATCATATATGTTAGGTGACCTGTGCTTAACATTGGCCTAAAATGCAATGTATCAAACAGAAAGATGGTTACATACACCATGCGTTTTATATGAATATTTATCTTTGCCCTACACAAAAAGCATGAAAGATCCTGAAGAAAGACTAGAAATGAGCTGAGGTCAGCAATATATTTTGTTTTAAAAAGAAAGTTGATTCCTTCTAAATCTTTGTAAATTGAATCAAATTTTAAAACTAATGAGTTCACCATTTTGAATTTCCTATGTATTTTTTTGTGGAACCTGAGAAAAAACCTTTGCAATTTAAATAATTTCCTCTAATGGTTCTATTTTATTAATCTATATTTAATCTAGTTTTTTTAAAATTTTAATTTAATGTAGATTTTTTTAAGTTTTTTTTTAAGTTTTTGAAATTTTAGAAAAAATATATCAAGGGCACACCTGTAATATGATGTAGAAATATGAACCAAAAGACAGTCCCTAGCCACCCAATTGTGCATAGAAATTCAATGTATATTGAATGTATATGAGGTTCCCCCATATACACTTATAAAATTGTGAGTCTCTATTGTTATTGGCTTGATTTCAATATTTTATGACTCATGTACTTTCATTGTATAAAAAAGATTTCTATTTTTTTTCTTTTTATTCTAGAAACTTGCCCCATTTTCAACTCTGAAAAGCCTCCCAATGAGCTCATATTTAAATCTGGTCAGAAATTCCTGTTTACTGGTACTCAGCACCAACTCTCCAGGAACTCTTGCCACTGATTATACTCCCCTCTTCTATGTCAGTTCAGACAATGTTCCAAATTCTCCATAGTAAAATATGAGAGATTTACATATACTGCTTCCAGAGTATAGTATTAAGAGATACAAGTGTTACGAATCAAAGTACTGACATTTAAATATTCATTTATTTATCCAATTATTTATCCAACAAACATTTATCAAGCCCTTTCTATGAGCTAAGGGTGAGAGAATACACAAGTAAACAAAACATGAGCACCCCTTCTCTTGTGGGGATTCCATTCTCAATTTTTATCGCTATTTCTAGGAGGTCCCTTTGATTTTTCTGCTCTACTCCTGGGCTTTCTTTGGTTCCGACTGAGGTCACAGGTGAGGAAAAAACTTGAGAGGAGGTTTTGTTAATATAGATTAAAAAGAACTTGGAGCTTTTCATGGAAAAGTGGATTGACTAGATCCCAAAGGCAGAACATGGAGTGAGAAAGTGAGATTTATAGAAGCTGAGGATGAGGAGGCAGAAGACCTGTTCCCCTAAACCCCCTCACCCCAACCTCAGCTGAAGTGTTTTATGAGTTTGGGAACAGAAAGAAATGTCAGGCCGTCTTAATATGTTGGGCTTTGAGATCTGCTCTGCATTATAAGCCCTATTGCTACCTGTTTGAGAAACCCTAAATGTCATTGTTGTTCAGGGCTATTAACTTGAGCTTCTCTCTTTATGGCACCATGTTGAGACTGGCTTAGAGTCTGCCCTGTTGTTTTCAATACACAAGTCCACAGGAGATTCTTCTCATGATAAAAACATTAAGAAGAAAAAGTGACCAGTTTCTCCATAGCTAAATCTGTGAAATGGTTATGGAGAGGTTGTGCAAGATTTTATATTTCTACAGCATTTTTTTCCAAATTATTTAATTTTGTTTATTCTTAGGCATTATGCCCTTCATTTATACTAGGGTTATCACTGAACTGTATAAAACATAGCCAGTGAAAATTATCCCTTTGCCAGTTTAAATCATTTTATAATGACATCTACAAATCACTCATTTGAAGAAAACCAAGAGTTTTAATTTTTTTCCTCTTAGACCATATTTTTACAGTATATTTACATTATTTGATATTGTAAGTGAACTTATATTTTTCTTAGTGATAACAGATATTACAGAAAGGGTTTTTGAAAAGCCTAATGGGACAAAACAAATGTAGGAAAAATTAAATATTTTGTAAATTTATGATACCAAGGCATTTGGGTTTAGTGGTGCAAATTAAATTCCCCCCAACAAGTACAATGTATATATTATTATGAACATTTTATAAAATGGAGAAGTGTTAAAGCCAAAATTCTGGTTTGGTTAATAATAATGGTTAATTTGGTTTCAAAATTCAATTTTCTAGTGTACCACACTAATTTCACAAACTTTCTGTAACTTGCATATGTAAAGACAGTTCCATTTAATACATATGTATTTATTTCATAGAATTTCCATCAGCAGGTTTAAAGAATCTGTGCTAAGTGATCTTCGTTTGACATTTACGGTGTTAGTTTCCAAACAAAGAGTACGACATACCTAACATAATGATAAAGAACATATTAGTTGGTGTGTACAAAATCTTCCAAATTAAAACAAACCATTAGAATTTTATAAGCTGATATCAGAATATTATTATTATAATGGAAAACATAAACCAACATTATGTGTCACTGGTATAAAATCAAATAAGTGTTTACAAGAATTGCTAAGCAGACATGTACATGTTTTCTAAAAGCGTCAGTTAAGTTCAAACCCAACTGCCTTGATTAATGTCAAAGGAGGCCAAATGCTGACATCTTTCTGTAATCTGCATTCTTATTTGCATCATACAGGCATTACATCTCCTCACTGACCACACATTTTAAAACTTAAAAACAGTTTCTCTGCAGAGCCTTCCCTAAAAGACAACAGAGATCCCCTTTCTCTATAACATATGAAACTGGTCCACTGAAAATACAGTTATGTAAAATATGCTAAAAGCAAAGCTGCTGCAAATTTCATTTAAAATACCTTTCAATCCTGACTTTTTGCCTGAAACTCACCCACCAAAAATATATTTAATATTATTAAACAACATGCGATACAAAAAAAATTATCTTTGCCACTCAATTATTGATGAAATTTTCAAAACTACTCAAGCATTTCTCCACCGTATTTCCCAAAGTGTCACTCAATAAGTCTATGTGTGTCTATCTGCGAACACATTCAGATTTTATGCTTAATGTGAAGATTCTCTGTCAAATTATTAGTTTCGTGTAAATTTCTATTTCAAATAAGTTAAAACTGGGAGTGTCATAAAATATTCCTAAAAGGTATGTTTTACTATTTTGTTGGTAAAGGCTTTTCTTTTTTTTTAAAGTTACTCTCCAGAGTGCTACCGGTATAAAGGAATAGTTCGGAACTTTGTTCTTTGTTGCTTCCACACTTGTTTGCAAACCTTCTGTAAAGTACTATTACAGATGCTTTTAGAAAGACAATTATAAATTTAATGAATTTCTCTCACCTATAATAACTTCAGAATGTTTTAGCAGACCATGTATAATTGAATTTCCCAATTAAAAATAATGCAGCAGACATTTTAAATAGCCTATCTTTTTTTTTAGATGAAGTTCAACAGTAGGACATACAAAATATTAAGTGCATGTTATTTTTTTCAAGTTATTTTGTGAATAAGTAAACAAGTACAAATGAACTGAATTCTTCTGCAGTAAATTGTTTGCCATTTAACGCCTGCCCAAAGGCTAAGACCTTTACGAAGTTTGGCTGGGCTTAAAAGAGAATGTTCTGAGCGGAGACAAAAGTTAATTAAAGCTGAAACAACAATCCTTTGCACACATTCTGGTTCCTTTAGGCTGCTAGTGTTCATTTAATTTTTGTTGATTAGCCAAATCCTACTATTATGATGCTCATCAATTGTATCAGGCTGCTGCTATTCACAGTGACTTGAGGCTGAAATGTGCTACCAGGGGAAATGAAAGAGCTCTTATGTTGTTTGTTTTACAAATGTCAAAGAATGAGCTACATACTGGGAGCAAGTAAGTGGCTTAGTGAGCTTGACTTCCTGTACTTAGAAGAAGAGCTGGCTAACTTTTGGGATACTTCTAAAATCTAGCAGACTAAACACAATTTTTTAATCTAAAAAAAAAAAAAACTGAAAAAAAGTAAGAACAGTAAGTCCCTTTTGTGCACTTGTTTTGTTTGTTCATTTGTTGCTTTTTGTTTTAAATTCCGCATATGAGTAAAATAATATAGTTCTTGCCCTTTTCGGGTAGACTTGTTTCACTTAGCATGGTACTCTCAAGATAATATTTTAAATTATGAGAAGTAAGGAGGTTCAGAATTGCTAATAAAATTGCTTTTATGTGATACATTAAAAAAAGTACTATATGAGAGTAATGGACATAGCATTCTAACTTTTATTTTTAAGAAGCACTGAAAGGACAGAGTCACACAAAGAAATGCATAAAGCCTTGTGGGAGGGAAAGTACTTTTGGTGTAGCAGTGTTATATAAGACAGGATTTGGTATCCATCACAGTACCAACATTGCTAACCTGCATATAGGAGCAGATATCCAGTTAAGAATGTTGTATTTATCCTTTTGAACAAAGGAATAGTGACTATGCTTTTATGCTTTTTCTGCTGAATTCTTTGAACATCAAACTATCTATATACAAAATCACTGTTTTCATTATATTTCAGATAGCTGCTGAGAGAACACTGTTACATATACACTGAGCTTTCATTTTAGCTATACAATGATCATTTATTGAGGGCCAGTATAATTATATCCATTTTATAAACATATAAACATGTACCACAAGTTGACTAAGTAATTTGCTTAAAATAATACAACAGGACTGCATTTTATGTTAGACTCTAGTTTGGGAAAAGATATTGACACTTGTGGGCCATATTCTATATGGTTATAAAATGTGGCAAGGGGGTGAGGGTGGCTAATTTCCATGTTCCTAAATTATGGAGAGTAAAATATGCAGCAGTCAACAAATCTCAATTTGGAGCTTTGATGAACTATTCAAAATGAACAAACAACATTAAACCCTTAATACATACAAGACACTGTGTTGGCAATGGAATCAAATGTTAAGATAAAAACCAACAAAACTGTCAAAAACTGATAATCTAGTGGTGGAGACAGATACAAGGCTGTTCTTACAAGCAGAATATAAATTCAGATAACAAGTGATTCTGGCCAAATGGAACAAACATTTCTCTTAAAATGGCAAAAAAGCACAGAAAATATATGAGATAATAGCATCATGACACTGGATATCAGGGAATTAAGGATGGTGATCTCTGAGAGATGGTAAACAAATGAAACAAGCCTTGCGACTGCCCAACTTACAGCTTTGAGAGAGTTTCCACACTGATAAGGTGAGGAGGGACTGAAGAATGCTCTCAACAAATTTTCCTAACTGAGGAAACAGAGCTGAGAGTACAGGGAGGCCAAGGCAGCTGGAGATTGCCAGAGTGCTGGACAGGAGAGAGATGCGCAAAGGGTGAATTCTAGACTCTGTAGGATAGTGATTAGGACAGGTGTTTGAATAAATATCTGAGTTTCGAAAAGAATACTACCCAGAAGGATTAGCAGTAACAGTGCCCAGCATTCACACAGAACTAGGAATAAACACTGTTCTGTTCCCAACTTTCATACTGAAAACATCATTTATTATTAATGGGACATTAAGTAGAGGACACACAAAGGTCTTATTTAGTAGTAGGAGTAGTAGGGAATAAAGAGCCCTAAGCTGAGCACTTCCATGGTCCCTCCTAACAAATATTAGAAGGAGGACTGGAAAGAAAAATTGGTTTTCCTCTAATTAAACAGCATCCCAGAAAAAAACTAATAATTTATATTTTTTAAAATGTAACACCTAAAAAAGTTAAAATACACAATGTATGTCATCCAATCAAAAATACCAGGTATGCAAGGAAATAGGAAAACATGACACATAATAAAGAGAAGAACCAATCAAAACTTATCCAGAATTGACACACATGTTAAAATTAGTAAACAGGGACACTAAATGACTGCTATAACTATATTCTAGTTGTTCCAAATGTTATGTAGAGACATCAAAGTCATAAAACAGATACAGATACAGATCAAACTTCTATATCTAATATCTAATATCTAAGATGAAAAAGAAACCATATTGAATTAATAGCAGATAAGACATTGAAGAAAAGTCTAGGGAACTTGAAAACTAGTGAACTATGTACAGTGAAGCACAGAGAGGAAAAAAAATAAATAGAACACCAGTGAGCTGTGGGAAAATTTCAAGACGCCAAATATAAAAAGTAGAAAAAAGAAAGGGAAAAAAAAACATTTGAAAAGAGTTTTAGCTAAAATTTCTCAGCTTTCATGAAAACTGTTTAAGCCCACACACATCCAAGACATGCAATGCATTCTAAGCACACGAAACATAAAGAAAGCTATTCTGAGGTGTATTATGATCAAACTGATCAAACTAGCAGTAAAGAGAAATCTTAAACACAGCCAGAGAAAAAGGACACATAATATGCAGGTGTACAAAAGTAAGGGTAATAGCAGATTTCTTCTAAGAAATGGTGCATGCACAGTGGAGCAACTTTTAAAGTACTGAAATAACATAAAGTGAAAAAAATCTTTGAGCTTAGAATTCTATACCCAGAAAAAATCTTTCAAAAATAAAGATGAAATAAACACTTTCAGACATGTAAAAGCTGAAATAACTCCTTAGCAACAGACTTGAACTATGAAATATATTTACATTAGGCAGAAGTAAAAGAGTTATGCTGGATGAAAATCTGGATATCCACAAAGGAATGAATAGAATTAGGAATGGTAACTACATGAGTAAATGTATAAGATTTATTTCTTAGCATTTGTGTCATTTAAAAAAAATAATTGACTAAGAGATATATAAAAGTAAATTGTATGACAACAATAGCATAACAGTGCAGAGTAAACTAGAAGTAGACTAATGTAAGATTCTTATACAACTAATGAGTAGTATAATATCGCATGAAGGTAGACTGTGATAACTTAAAGATTTATAGTACAAATTATAAAGCCACCAGCAAAATAATAAAACAAAGAGAACAAAGGAGATAAAATTGAATGATAAAAATATTGAATTAATCCAAAATAAGTCTGAAAAAAGGAACAAAGAACAAGTGGGAGAAGTTGAAAATAAACAACAAAATGATAGTTTTAAATCTAACCATGTCAATAATCACACGAAATGAAAATAGCTCTAAATACCCCCAATTAAAAGACAAAGATTGTCACATTGAATAATTTTTAAAAGGCCCAGCTTTATGTAGCCTATAAAAAACATATATATATATTTGTGTGTGTATGTGTATGTGTGTGTGTATATATATAATTCTAACAATGATGAAAAGAAAGTTGATGAGAAATATGTAAAAAACTGGAACCGCATACATTTCTAGTTGGAATTTTAAATTCTGCATTCATATTGGAAGACAGTTTGACTTCCATAAAATACTAAACATAGCATTTCCAATTCT
This sequence comes from Macroglossus sobrinus, assembly GCA_004027375.1. Classification (NCBI taxonomy): domain Eukaryota; kingdom Metazoa; phylum Chordata; class Mammalia; order Chiroptera; family Pteropodidae; genus Macroglossus; species Macroglossus sobrinus. The sequence continues at coordinate 5,607 of PVKZ01005936.1, read as the reverse complement.
TGGAATATGTCCAAGAGAGATGAAAACATGTTCATGCACACATAAAAAAAATCTACCTAGATACCCAATGCAACATTATTCATAAAAACGAAGAAGTACTGATAAACTAAATACTCATCACTTGATAAATACCTAAACAAAATGTAGTATATACATACTGCACAGTATTGACAGTAAAAAGACATGAAATATCGATACATGCTACAACATAGATGATATTCAAAAACAGTATGGTAGGTGAAAGAAGTCATGTAGATAGCTTCTAGCTTTTCAACTACATTTTACTGAGAATTCCAGCTCCCATTATACTCCTCCCCATCTACATTAGCTACCTATGGCTGCTGTAAGAAACTACAATATGGTGGAAACAATAGAACTTTATTCTCTCAAGTTCTAGAGGCCAGAAGTCTAAAATCAAGGTGTCAGCAGGGTTGCATTCCCTCGAGAGGCTTTGTGATAGAATCTTTTTTTGCTTCTTCCACCTTCTAGTGGCTGTTAGCATTCCTTGCCTTGTGATTGCATCACTGTAGTGTCTGCCTCCATGGTCACATCACTTTCTGTGTGCGTGCGTGCGTGCGTACATGCGTAATATCCTTCTGTCTCTCTCTATTAAAGACACTTGTGATGGTTTTAGAGCCCATCTAGGCAATACAGTGTAATTTCTTCATTTCAAAATGTTTAATTTAATTACATCTGCAAAAATCCTTTTTCTATATAAAGTAACATTTCAGATCCCTGGCATTAAAATATGGACATATGGAACTATTATCAGTCTACACCATTTTACAACACACATTATTTGTTGAGATGGGTAATAGAGTTGAAGCCTTTTGTGTATGGCTGTCATATTTCTAAACTTTCTCCCATCTCCATACTTCTCTTTTTATATAGCTTCGGGAAGAAAATAAAAGTCCCAACACTACACACACATGAGCAAAAGATCCACAATTGGTTTAGCATAACCATTACTGACTAACTCAGTGGAATTGGCGATAAGTTTCAAATTTTCCTCTGCTTAAAGAAAGAGGTTTGTCTCTATTGTACTGGACAGTTACTTTTACCTTCTGAGAAATACTTATAGTTTAGAGAGTAGTAGCCCAAGGTGGTGATTCTTTTTTTTTCTTTTTTATGAGTAACTCTGTTTTATTTATTCTATTTTATTTTGTTTGTTATTTATTGGGGGTGATATTGTTTATTGAAATTATATTGGTTTCGAGTATACAATTTAATAATATGTCATATGTATATTGCATTCTGTGTTCATTACTCACGATTAAATTTCCTTCAGTTACCAAATATCTGACCCTTTTATCCTTTATCTACCCCCTACACTCCCCTCTCTCCCTCTGGTAACCACTAAACTGTTGTTATTCCTGTCCATGAGTCTCTGTTTGTCTTGTTCATTTGTTGCTTTGAGTTTTATATCCCACATATGCATGAAATTATATGATTTTCAACTTTGTCTGACTTATTTCACATAGCATGATAATCTCAGGATCCATCCATGTTAACACAAATGGCAGTATTTCATGTTTTCTTATGGCTGAATAATATTCCATTGTCTATATGTACCTTATCTTCTTTATCCAGTCATCTATCAAAGGACATTTCGATTGTTTTCATGTCTTGGCCACTGTGAATAATTTTGCAATGAACATCAGGGTGCATATATCTTTACAGATAAATGTTTTAAAATTTTTTGGATAGATACTCAGAAAAGGGATTGCTGAGTCATATGGTAGGTAATTTTATTTTTTATTTTTTGAGGAACCTCCATCCTGTGTTTTTCATAGTGACTGCAGCGATTTACATTCCCACTAGCAATGTAGGAGGATTCCTTTTTCCCCATAACCTCTCCAACACTTGTTATAACATGCCCTGTTGATGGTAACCATTCTAAACAGGTGTGAGATGTTATCTCATTGTAGTTTTGATTTGCATTTCCCTAACAGCTAGTGAAGTTGAGCATCTTTTTGTACGTCTGTTAGCCATTTGTATGTCTTTATGGGACAACTGTTTGTTCAGGTTCGCTTCTTATTTTTTAATTGGCTTTTTTTTAATTGTTGAGTTGTATAAATTCTTCGTATGTTTGCATACTAGCCCTTTATTGGAGATGTTGTTTGCAAATATTTTTTCCCATTCAGCTGGTTGCCTCTTTGTCTTGTTGATGGTTTATTTTGCTATGCAGAAGCTTTTTAGTTTGATATAGTCCCATTCATTTATTTTTGCTTTTACTTCTCTTGCCTTTGAGGTCAAATTCACAAAATCCTCTCTAAATCCAAGGTCCATGAATTTAGTACCTGTGTTTTCTTCTATGCAATTTATTGTTTCAGGTCTTATATTTAGGTCTTTGATCCATTTGGAGTTCTCTTTGATGTATGGTGACAGGAATCTGTTCTAGTCTTTTGCATGTAGCTTTTCAATTTTCTCAGCACCATTTATTGAAGAGGCTTTCCTTTCCCCATTGTATGTTTTTTACTCCTTTGTCGAAAATCATTTAAAAAAAAATGCAGGCCTTGACCAAGAGTAGGGAGAGTAGTTTAAAAAGTAGAATATTAAAGATCAGAACTAAACTTAATTCAGCAGTCAGACCCTTTCTTATTCAGTATCAAAATAAGTACTTTATTTTTAATAATTTACTTAAGTAAGATATTTACATTTTCTCTGTGAAAATAAGCACTGCTTGAAACACAAAACATTCTAGAAAACTAAAATTGGTAATGCTGTCATGACTAAAAACAGGATCAAACTTTAGTTATATTTATTTTTATTAAACTTATGAGGGTGACATGAGTTAATAATATATAGGTTTCAAGTGTACAATTCAATAATACAACATATTCCCTTGTGTGTTGATTTCACTCATATGTTTGATATAAGACTGAAAGCAACAAACTAACAAGACAAACTCATAGACACAGACAACAGTTAGTGGTTATTAGACAGTAAGGAGCATATTTTGAAAGACAACTTATGTTTTTTATTTATAAGTAACAAAAGGTTAAAGATGAATAGAAGGGCATTATCATATCTTAATATACTTCTAATCATAGGAATCACAAAAAGTTTAATAAATGCCTCCCTCTTAGGAAAATAAGGGAATTTGTATGATATGTGGTACCAGATAACAAAAAAATCACCCTAAACATGAAAATTGCCTAATGGATTTATGTAAAATTATTTATTTTTGAAACTCATTTGTCTGATACATTATTAATTAGAAAGTAATAGTTTGTAAAACAAAAATATCAAAATTGCTTTATTTATAAATTTAAATAATAGGATCTTAAATTGTTTTCTAATTTAAAAATGTTATTGAAGATAAAAACTCCAATACTTTAGGCAAAGAAATATCAAAAAATATTAAACAGATACATCATGCCATTATACTTTTGTTTTACAAGCTCTAAAATCCCTGTTTCAACAACCCAAATCATATTACCAAGAAGTGTGGCAGAAGTCATTATAAGGGTTGAATTTTTGCATTCTGTTTTTTTTTTTCTAATTTATCCCCTGCCATATATAGGTTGAGTTAGATCATTTGAATCATATCAACTACGATGATGTTAACAAATTCTAGGCTTTGGTTTCTTATAGCCTAAAAAAGCAGCATAAACATAAAATACACAGCGGCAATCTCAAGGCACTATGTAGATTACTGGAGGTAAAAAGACCTTTAAAATAAAACCTCTCTCTCTCTGTGAGGCCAGCCCACTGCATTCCTGTGATTAGCAATATATTAAGATACGATAATGCCCTTCTATTCATCTTTAACCTTTTGGTACTTACAAGTGAGAAACATGAATTATCTTCTAAAACTTGATCTTGTTCTTAGTCATAACAGGATATACCAATTTTAACGGTCTTTTTTTCTGTTGAGTGTGTTAGAAGGCCTTAGAGACTTATACCACTGTTTTTAAAGCTCTATTATGAAGTAGTAATGATGCCTACAATGTGAAGTACTTAAAGCATTAACACATTTAAAATGGATCTATTAGCAAACTTGCATTCCTTAGTACATTATTATAAACTTCCAGTTTCATTAGTCATAGTTCTGTTCATTAACTAGATTGAACATATCGCCATCTGATTTCTAAAGTGCCAAGGCACTTATAAAAACCGGGGTGGGGGAACTGTACTGACAAATGAATCTTAAAAAAAAAAAAAAAACCACAAAGTTAACCTTTCTTAGCACATGAGGAAAAAAATAACTAAAATATTACAGGAGATCTAATTTGAATTATGTACTAGAGGCATGTTGTAAATAAGTACTGCTTTCCTCTGTCCTCACCAATACAAAGTTTGATTATTTTTATTAATCTAGAGCTTATGATATATCTTGCTTTATTATATAGTTGCTTTAACAGAAAATTAACACAAATGTTTATGATCAAAAATCACCTACTTGGAAACTTAAACTACATTAAATAATATTGATCACCAAAAGATGTAGTTAGATAAGCTTTAAAACTTGTAAAACTTTGGAAATTTATTTACAGTTATTCTTCCCAATAGAAGAAAGCAGATTTGAAATCATTTTGGTAGAAAATGTTAATATTCTGCAGGAACCAGAGGGCCTCACTAAAATATATATATTTATGTTTTAGGAGATAATTTATTACAATTGACAATGTTTATTGCTGCTGACAGAAAAGGGTTGCTGGCTGGCACAACTCATGGGTAAAACATTATAGAAAACTAGGAGACAAAAGGAATGCAGAATAAAAAATGAGAAAGCACACTGAATGTTGCTGCAGAGATAAAATTAAAGGCACATATTATAATCTGCTGACTAAGCCTTCAGATGTTCATTAAACAAGGAAACAATTTAATAAGCCATCCTTTCTTCTTCCATACCGTAAATCACTGTAAAAGGACTCCTAGATTTCACGTTTTGCTTCTCTCATTGGCAAAAGTAATCTGCCATGGATCCTGAGTGACCCTGTACTTTCCAGCTGGGTATGCCAATAATACAGAGCCTTGCTGCTCTTAAGTCCTATTTCTCAAGACTGTGCTTTTAGCAAGAAATGCTGCTAAAAGTATAAGGTAATATGTCCCCCCAGATAAAGAGTAGGTTTGCTTCCCTTTGTTTTAAGATTCCCTAAGCTCTCTCTTCTTCCCCTGTAATGCAACCCAATGCAAAGACATCTGGGTTGGCCCCACCTGCACTATCCCTTGTGGAATGTGGGACACATGGAGAACTAGCACAAACCAATAGGAAGCTCTAGCTATTGCTTCACTGTGCAGTCTCTTGTCTCTGACCCAAGAGTCTTGTTTTTTGCCGGCATCCATAAAATGGTAACAAGCTAGCTTGTTAACTTATAAGTAGATTAAAATCTCAGACCCTGCAGAGTTCTTGACAGTTAAAAATAGAACACTGCTTTTAAGAAATAGATAATAAAAATTATTAACCCCAAATATTTTAAAATTATTTCCCCAAGTCTGTTTTAACAGCTAAAACCTCAAACATTTTTAATAAAAACTATATGTTCAAAATAACTTTAAAATAGTCATGAGAATTATATTTTCTCATTAATGATATTAGACCTTTAGTAAAACAACTAGAGCTTAAACACTAGACAATTTCAAAGACTGGATTTGAATTCT